>OY744498.1:3216191-3278359 GCA_963556185.1 Pseudopediastrum boryanum | reverse complement strand
AAAATCTTGAAAAGACCTGTATGACACAATGGCAATAGGAAGGAACTTTATCTTCTTACCATGTATGGCGCATGCATGCTGCATTCGTGGTAGATAAATGGGAATGGTAGATGACTTGATACTGTAGCCCAGCAGGATGCTTCTCATGGATAAAAGCAAGGAACTATGCATGATGTACATTGCTTGTCTTGCTACAATTAGCACGTATCGAGTACAAAAGCCATTGCCCCAGATAAGGGGCCAGGGGGAAAGCGAAAAGGGCTGCAACCGCTTTGGCAAGAATGCAAGCTGCTTTCATAGAAGAAGTGCAAAACCCATGTTGCGTAACACAGTGAGAGCTCATGGCATTCAGTCATGTTGGGGACCAAGGGGCACCAAGAGCATGATCGAGTCTGGAAAGCCAACCAGCAAGCTCAACTTTGTCCTCCATACTGTGAAATAAACAAACATATGCATAAGGCGTGGCAACACAAAGAGGGCTGCTAGGTTGAACAATAATGAAGCAAGCTGCCAGATCATACCAGCACGCCTGCATGGATCCCAATCCCAATCCATCAATTCGACAATCACCATCCATTCCATCCTGCATGAGAGGTACCAAGTGACTACTAGTGACCGGTAGTGACATTCAGTGACTCACTTGGCAGAGGTTCCCATTGATGATGGCGGCGTTGCTGCAGGCAGGGCCCCAGCTGTAACCACATTTGACTGTACCACAAGTGTTGTCAGCAGGAGCAACATCCTGACAGGAGGGGGGCTGGCTGGTGATGGCGGGGGGCACTCGGGTGGCGAGGTCACCCTGGGGGAGTTACCAACAAACATTGAGGTGTCAAGTGTCACTAGTGACCGAGATGAAACCACTTTAGATTGGTTAGAACGATGGTAAGCACAGCTTCCATGTGAAGTAGATTGGAGACAAGTTAGGATGCATGTGAGATCCGCACTGGGAGGTCCAGGGGGTCATGGCAGGGGAAGGGAGGGGGTGGTGGTGGTGGGAGGGGGACAGGGGAGGTGGACATCAGGGCTGCAGGTGTGGGGTGCAAACAGAGATGCAAGGAAGGGGGAAAGGGGTAGCGAAGCCAGACCCTATTCCCTATTCAAGCAAAAGGGTGCCCTGCCGTGGTGCAAGCGGGCTATGATCGCGGGGTAGAAGTGTGGTGTTGCAAGTCACTCACCGTCAAAGGGCAGAAGTATTGATCCCCGCCAGGGCATGTTGCCAGGTTGGTGGTGACGATGTAGCGCAGGTCATACCACCTCACCTGACCTGAGAGACAAGAAACACAAACAACAGCAGCAGAGCCACACAGGACACTCTCAGCCATCAAAGGGAAAGACATGGAGGTGCTGATGTCTAAGTCCATAGACAGGATGGGCAGGTTAGGAGACACTATTAGGCGTGCTTGTAAAGCTCCTTGACTGGAGCAAAGCACCCTTTTAATGTGGAGCTGGTCAGGGGAGGTTGCATACATTTGCGGAATGCAGATTGTGGTTGCTGGCCGTCAAAAGAAAGAAGCAAAGCAAAGCGAGAGCAAAGCAGAATCAAAGCGAAAAGGAAGCAAAAGGATAGCAGAACACAGCAAAGCAAACGCAAAAGCAAAGGGGAGGCAAAGCAACAAAAGTGACACAAATGCAGCAGTGTCTGATCAAATGCGATGGTCTGCTATTAACCCCTAAACCTCCTCTGGATTCTGCATCGACTTTGATAACATGCAAAGCTCAGGAAATCACTTCCAGTGGTGACACTGTCTCCATGCGCACCAGTTTGACACCGAGACAGTATGCTGACAGAGCCAATCATGGCGACAAATACAAACAAACATACAAACAAAGGGACAGCTGGCAGCTGCAAGAGGGTTGCGAAGTCGCAACAACCGAACACGACATGAGATGCAGCCAAGACAAGGGGTTGCAGGACCACAGAGCAGCACACCCAAACATGTAGCAGCCTTGCAACCCCGTACCTCCTCTTCGATGTACATGCCATCCCGAGCAAAACCCCGGGTGTATTCCCAGGGGTTCCCGGGGTCCGTCAATTTGAGGTGCAGGCAGTTGTTTCCGTCCACCCAGTACTTG
This sequence comes from Pseudopediastrum boryanum, assembly GCA_963556185.1. Lineage (NCBI taxonomy): Eukaryota > Viridiplantae > Chlorophyta > Chlorophyceae > Sphaeropleales > Hydrodictyaceae > Pseudopediastrum > Pseudopediastrum boryanum. The sequence continues at coordinate 3,276,286 of OY744498.1, read as the reverse complement.
TCACCACCACTAGCAAGGAGAGCAGTCCTGTTGTTGACAGGTAGCACAGCGGTGTCTTGGCAGCTTGACCACTGAAATACCTTCTGAACTGTGAAGGTGGTCCCTGTGAGGAATGGCACAGCAAGTGATTGGATTACTTCTATGAAAATCATCGTAATTGCCAACAACAACAACAAACATTTAAGGTGTGGCAACCGCAAAGGGCTGCTAGGTCGAAACGACCAAACACACCATCGGATGGATCCAAACACAATGGCTTCCAGACCACTCACCAACCAAGCAGTACTGATACCGAAACATGTATCCAGGCAAGACAGAGCCCATGATCAAGAACACCACCCACTCCTCCATCGGCTGCAATGGCATGGCAAACAATGACGATTACCACGGGCTGGAGATGTACAAGAACCATGCAAAGGACTCAACCACAGAGGGATATATGCAACCAGACCCAACCACCATGGAATTTGTGGCCGAATCAATCCCTCAAAGTTAAGGCAACGCTCCTATCGACACAGAGCCCATGATCAAGAACACCACCCACTCCTCCATCGGTTGCAATGGCATGGCAAACAATGACGATTACCACGGGCTGGAGATGTACAAGAACCATGCAAAGGACTCAACCACAGAGGGATATATGCAACCAGACCCAACCAACATGGAATGCATGTGGCCGAATCAATCCCTGAAAGGTCAAGGCAACGCTCCTAGTGATTGCAGGCAGGTGCGGATGATGGGACACAGCAGTCCTCCAATGCCAGTCCACAAATAGCATCAAAGAGAAAGTTGCATCAACCATAATGGCTGGCCACAAGCATGGAGTGCTATAGACCAGCCCAGCAACAGCTGGCCCCCCTCCATAGGCAAGCTGCTGCTGCGCACCACGGGACACAACGTATCGCACAGCTGTCTGAAGAGGCTAATCATCAGGTTGTCAAAGCATAGAGCCCAATGGCTGCCACCAGCCCACTCTGGATCCCGTGCTGGCCAATGTATGTCAGGCCAGCCCATTTCGACTTGCTGTGCGCTGACCGGTGGACCCAGTCAGCAGCAAGCCAAGCAGTTTAATGCCAATCATGCCAATCATGTTGAACTTGTACGAAGCATTACCTGTATACCGCAAAATTCTTTGGTTCTGGGGACGATTCAAGTTCCAAAAGTGAACTGAGTTTATCTGCTAGGCAGTGCCATATCCTAGCCTGCCAGCCATCTTCAGATCCCCAAAAGAATATATACATGCATTGTCACATTAATGATATAGGTGCAGCCTTCTGGTAGTACACCCGTGCACACTGTGCCTGTTGGCTTCACCGGATGCAAACACCCCTTTCAGCACTTTTACAAGGACCACATTGCACATCAGAAACAGCGTTTGGATATCAAACATTCACGGTCCCAGGGCTCATATGCATTTGGACGTTATGCATGCCAATGACAAAACCCACACCCGTCAAACCCAAACCCCATCTTGTGTGTATTTGTGCTGTAACCAGTGCTTTATTATATATCCACCCTGCCTAGACTGTTGTCTACGGTGCACTACTTGTGAAGAAACTGAGGAGGAGCCCAGCACCAGACAATTCGGTGACCAGGGCTTTAGCCAACCCCCTCTCCTCTCCCCCTCCCCCCCATCCCGGCCCCCTCACCAACTCCCCCTTCCCCCATCTCACCAGCTGGGTAGCATGATGTTCAGTACACCCACTTCTGACGAGGCACGTTAAAGATGATCAGCTCCAGTCGCTTGGGAGCAAGATAGCTGCTGGCACCATTGTTCCACACCGTGTACCAGCCATACTTCCCTGCAGAGTGGGCAAGCACACCTGGTGGGCTAAAGCACCAAAAGGAAGCTAAGATGTTGTTTGCTGTCCTTGTAGCTCTGTAGACTCAAGCGTAACTGATAAGGAGGGCGGCAGCTGCAGCAAGCAAGGGCTCAGGTACACCTTGTACCAACTAGCCCAAGAGGGCATTCTTTGGAGCCAATGACGGCTCGTAGGGCCACAACCACCAACTCAGCACAAGGTTAGACATAGAGAGAACCACCACACAATGGGAAGGATTTCAATTTCAACCCAGACAACTCTTACCCAGGATAAGTGATTCACCAGTGTGTAGGCCTCACCCCTCACCATCAGAGGAGAACAGGTCCACAGGATAATCATCAAAATGGCTACTGAGATATGGCTTTTCACTCGGACACAAACCCTGCCACATGACATGGGGTGCTGCCCATGGTGTTTAGCATCTACAAATGCATTTGGTCTGTCACCATAAGCTGCTTCTGAAGGCACCAGCTGAACTGATGACTAGTGACAGCTCTTTATAGGTGGCTGGTAGTTTTGCCTACATACGCATCAATGCTCCCTGAAGGCGATGCAGGAATATTTACCAACATAGTCACGACCATGTGCATCACAAATTGAGCTCCATGATGCATGTATCGTGCACTAGCACTTTTAACTGCTGCACTGTCGGTAGCATCCCACGCTCTGCTCCACACCCCCTCCTCACCGGTCAGCCCCACGGTGCCCTCTGTCTTAGTCATCACCACCTGCTTAGTCGCATCACCAAATTGGCTCACGTAACCGATAGGAGTGAAATCCTCGCCATCGAAAGACCCGACCGTGTATTTAATGCCCGAGGCGTCCTGTACGCGCATCTCGATCCGCGCGGCGGCTTCGCCGGCCGGCATGGGGCTCACCCACGGCGCGCCGCTATAGCCGATGCCGAACCTCGGCTCCTTCCAGCTAGCGGCGTCGTCGAGCTTCCACCAGTCGGGGTATGAGGTGATGAGGTACGGGCCGCCCGGCTTGGAAGGGGCGACGTACCGGACCACGCTGCCATCAAGATCTGTGCGTGACAATACAAGGTACGTTAAGAAGCAGCAGGTTCAAGGATGCCTAAGCCCTCAGATGGCTGGACAGCCAGCTGGGGTGGGTTCAGATAAACAGACATGCATGAAATGTAAAAGACCATAGGAGCACTGCTTGAGACAGTCTATCATTAGGGGTATTCAACACTGCAAAAGACATGTGTGCATTAAGCAAGCTGCAGCATCGTGTGATTGACAACCACAGCATTTTGAAAGGTGCTTGGAAAGCTTGAGAGAATGAACGGCACAGATATGCATTTTGCAAGGTCTGAGCTGGAGTGCATGGGTTCTGAAGAGAAATGATAAGGTAGTGATGCATTATGTTGCTTACCCAGCCAGTTATGCAGCCATGATGAGCCCCTGTCTGTTTTGTCCACTTGGAAGAAAGCACCTCCACTACAATCCAGACCATTGGTGGAGCCTGTTGGGCAGCTCCCCACATCACAATTGTTGCATGTGATGCCCTTGGTCACCATCATGGTCTTGTCTGGGGAAGCAGGGAGGGCAGGGGCGAAACATGACAAGGCAGCATGAGAGCGTCAAACTTGTTTGGGTGGCAAGATCAGATGAAACAAAGCTGAGACTGTTCCATTCTCGTTTTGTCTGGAGGTGCAGTAAGTGTGTGACAATGGTGCAAAGCCAGCTGGACATTCTCTACATCAATTATACACCAGCGCCCCCCCCCCCCACCCCCGCGTTAAAGAATCTACCCTCCCCTCCTTCCCCACTTCTCATCGCTACCTAAGTCCAGCCCAGCAGCCGCTGTCCCCACCCCTCTACTCCCCTTCATAACCCATTTCCACCATTCCCGAGTTCCCCACTCCCCTCCCACTTGCTTGTACTGGTCTGAAGAATTTTCCACCTATTCCCGTCTTCTTATTGCTATCTGGCCCCCACCCAGCCCCCAACTCCTGTACTCCTCCTCAGCCCCGTTGACACCTCCATCCCCCTCCCCCTTACCTGCTCTGGACTGCTCTGAACATTCCTGACTTCTTCTCGCTACCTCCCAACCCCTATACTCCCCCTCCAGCCCCATTCTCCCTCTACACCCTCCCCTTACCTGGTTTCTTCAGATAGTATTGGTCTGAACATCCCTGCCTTCTTGTCGCTACCTCCCACCCGCCTATACTCCCCCTCAAACCCCCTTTTCCCTCCAACCCCTCCCCTTGCCTGCTTGTTCTCATCAAGTACTGGGGTCTGAGTATTCTTGCCTTCTTGTGGCTACCTCCCAACCCCTTATACTCCCCTTCCAACCCCATTAATATTCTTACCCCCCCCCCCCCCGCCTTACCTGCTTTGTACTGGTCTGAATACGACAGCATTCTAAACACATGTGGCCTCTGCTTGTACCAATATTGAGTGGGGTCTGACACCCACTGCTGGAACCGGTAGTTCTCAAAAGTTACATTGGACAGCATGGTGCTGGTCCTCGTGTCATACCACTCAAAACCCTGTGTGGACAATGACCAAGGGGGACAGGTTTTAGCAGATCTTATCGCACAGACCCCAAAACCCAAACCCTCAGAAATGCAGTCTCTTTTGGATGGTGGTCTGAATGTAGGGGCCTGTTCCTACGCTGCTATTGCAGACCATGACGCACAAAGCCCGCTGTGATCAAATTTAGATTTCAGTGCATCGCATGATCTGGCTTTACTTTGCCCAGTTAGCAGTAAGGTATGGAGTTTGGTGAGTGTGCAAGAAAGTGTGCCCCATGTGCCCTGGTAGACCCTGCAGACCCCAGTCACTTTCCCAGTCACCCAGATGGCAACTAACTTGCCTGCCAAGCATACACTGATAGTTTCTGCAGAGGAATTAGTTCTTGCAGAATGTTGCATCTGATGCAGGCCAGAAAACCCAATAATGTTTTGACAGAGCAATGCCCATGTCTTTGGTCCTTGGAGTCTAGAACAGTTGAACAACAGTATTTGCAGCTCCTCCCGCCTGACACAATGCCTGGACCTCTATTACACCCAACATGCAGCTTTCTTGCCCAGTAGCTAGTGTGGGCTCACCCTGACTAGCGCATGATGCCCCATACAGACCAATACACCTTTTATCCCATGCCCATGATGGACGGACTCAGCATACTAAGAAGGAATTGCATGTTTATCTGTTGTAATTCATCAAAATATCATTGCGCACTCTCCCCTGCAATGTGGCTTCTTACATTCTTACATCTACGATTGCTCCACGCTGAGCGGCATACAATCAAGGAAGTAAACTTACTAGAGTGAGGGGCCAATGTGGTTTACCTTCACCCCTCACCCATAAAATAGAACCTCACCCATAGAAGAAACTCCCCATAAAATAAAAAAATGGTATCTCTGAGCTGTATACTTGAGACATCTTCATGCACTCTCCCCTCGACACTATGGCTTACCTTAACCACCTCACCCTCCCAGTAGTTCCCAGGAGCAAAGGGCCACCCCGCCCATCCATTCACTGCATTGGTGGTGTTGATTCAAATGAGGGCATTGGTCATCCAGCTCTGACCAAGGAACTCAGCACCTCGGGTGACGTCGTAACCCTGGAAACCATTGACCTCAATGCGGTCACCCCTGCAGCCAAAGGACCAACACCATACCTATCAGCAATGAAAGTCAGAACAACACATCTATAAAGAAAAGTGCTGAGATGAATGCTTTGTTCACCTAGAGCTCGTTTTTAGTGGGCTTGTCCAGTCTTCTTTTGGCACATCTGTAGAAACAACACCTAAATCTAATGGACCCCCCCCCCATCCCTCCACACCCCCTCCCTCCTTCTCACCATGTCACAATCCCCACATTACACAGGGCTGCTTGGTTGTTCTCCAGTACTAGAAAGCCATTGCCATTGTCAGCAGCATTCCTGAAGCAGACAGAACAGAACAACCAAGATAAGCTATCTACCAGGTATCAGGGCATGCAAGGAGCAACACATGGAGCCACACCTCAACTCTCTTGGCTGTCCATCAAGCGTCAAGACCCGGAGGTTGGGTACATGTAATCAAAGCAGGGGAGAGTGATGCGACAAGAAAAGCAGGGTCTGTGCAGTGCTGAAAGCGAGGAAAGCAGGGTACAGCGAACAAACCCAGCCTTCACCAATTATGGTTCAGATGCATAATATCCAAAAAATCACATAATCATCATAAGGAACGAGGTGATCTCCTCAGTGGTCGTTAATGACTACATCTTAAGCAGCAATGTCTTGCTTAGCTGTGTCACAGGGACTCATAGCAAAGGCAGAGAGAGTCCGCTCATACTCTAAAAACATTAACCCATACTCTAAAAGCCCCAAACCTTAAAAACCCTAAACCCTAAAGCAGTCCTACACAGCGCTTCCCCGCTTATGCTCAAGCTAAGTCCCCATACGTGTTAACACATGAGGAGGGACACGCACAGTGCATGCAAGACAATTCAGGGACACGTGATCATGCTCTTGCACCATCAGCTGCATCTCATTCAGCTTTGTAACGGCTCAACCAAATGAGACAAATGTCTGGTAAAGCCCTGCACGGCTGCAAACATCTGTGCATTGGTTGGAAGTCATGGCATGATGGTTGCTCAAGATCACCGCAGAAGACTCGGAGTACAAACAGCACATCTGGAGGTACAGCAGCTCACATATAATTGTTTAACAACCCACCTTGTGCTTCTAGAAGAGCCAATCCAGCAATCCTTATAGGAGTTTCCGGGATCACTGGTAGGCCTGCAGCAACATAACAGAGGGGTTGACAAATTTGGGGGAAATTTTGTCTCATTCCACCACACATATGCTCTAGACGCTCCCTGTAACAGACCTAATTTATACTCCCCAACAGGCTCACCACACACTGCCAGAGCTGGGCCTCATGCAGAGGGTGTTGATTTGCCAAATAAGACCATTGCAAGAACAGGGATGCAGGATAAAGGCAGGAGAAGATCCAATTTAGGGCCCAAGGGTTTAGATCATAGCATTATATGCAGGTGTGCTTTCCTTACATGCTTGGACGATGATGATGTCGATTCCCTTCAGGTTCAACAGATGCAATGCTGAAGCCTCATTCATGCCGCCTTTGTCCTTATCTAATAGCGAGCTTTCAGCAAAGGCATGACGGGAACACTGCCTGAAGAGTGGGGACTGCATGCTATTGGCTACGGTGCTATCCTGCCCACAGTCCATTTGGAAAATCTTTTGGCGCTATTTAGAGCAGTTTTGGTGTGTTTGTTCCCCCTAAACCCTAAAAGATAACCTTCAACCCTCGACACTAAAACTACCAAGCCTAAACCCTACCCTTGAACCCAAAAAATACCTAATCTAAACCCTAACCCTAACCCTAACTTTAAACCCTTAAGTTAATTCCATATGTCGGTGCCCACATCATGCAGTAGATAACGACCTGAAGAGGTCTCCTGAACATAAAGAAATTGCATAGAAGATGCAACAACACCAATTGGTTGCCATCCTACTGCATTTGCATATCAAAGCCTTTCATTGTCCAGAAAGGCCAAATATGCTTTTGCTGACCAGGTAACGGAGCCAGTAAAGCTTACCAGTCTGGGTCTGGGCACAACTGGTCTGTGTATATAGGACCCCTGCCATTGTTATAGAACAATTTCACCACATTGTCAGAGGAGTCCGTCTTGTACATCAACATACCACCAATGTAGTAGCATGCATTGTGCTCCCATAAATACCCTGCAAGGGCAACAAAAATGATCTGCAATCAGTATTGCCTGATTATGGTTATACTAGCTACATGAAGAGACTGAGCAATTAGATCTAAACTCACACCAGCCAGCAGAGAGCGACTCATCTTTATCAACAATGCAAGTTGGGATAATCTGGGTTGTGGTATAACTTCTGATCTCCACATACATTCTTTTGAGTGTGACTGGCCAATGAGATGCCTCCATATCTGGGCAGCGGCACGATAGTGGTGGCAAATCACAACTAACACATAGCAAAGATATCTGGATTGGGTCTACGATTCAATAGATCAATTGATGGCTCTGAGTCATTTACTGTTGATTAATTTGAATAGCACACAGTCCACATGGCAAAGTCCCCAACCTCAAGATGTCTCGTGAGGTTTAAGGAAACCCTGCATGTCACCATAGGCCCTCAAACCCTTAAATACTGTCATCCTGGGAAGCTGAATACTTGTGCATAAATGTCAGGCACCAGCCGTAACGATGCTCTCGGAACTCTAAACTGTACCTGTTGAATGGACTGTGTTTTCGGCAAGCTTAATAAAGGGCCTCACAGAGGGATCAAAGGGGAACCCATCGGCCTTCTTCAACCCTCTGAAATTCTTGATGGCCCGGGGCGCACGAGGGAAGGAGAAACCCGTGAACCCACCACTGGCAGCATTGTTAGTCCTGGGACAGCAAACCAGGAACCACACTCAGGGTTTAATCTTGCACCAAGGGTTTAGAGCTGGGGTTTGGGTCAGTGTAACGCATCATGGTTGTCCGCATGTTTGATTTCTTGGCAGCTTATAGAACAAGGGGACCCCGCAGGATGAAGCTTGGTAACGAGAGGCTGTGCAGCTAGTAGGCCAACAATGCAGCAGATTGGTAAAAAAGTTGTCAATGTCAGGCAGCAGGCCCCACACTTAACCCTAAACCCTAGATCCGAACCCTGGCTCTCAACTTTACAAGCTGCTGCAAGCGATGAACTGAGCAACACTATTAGCCCGGATCTGTCGTTGTCTCAAATTAGCCCTTGCCCTTGGCCAATCCAACACCGGTACTGCAAGTAGTGCACCGTCGACAAGAGGCCAAGCAGGGTGGGGAAATGATCCAACACTGCAAGGTACCCAGTACATTTCCTGCAACACTATGCTTGCCACAGAGAAGGCCCTGGAAATGTCCTGACCATAAGTTTCCTCAGATACGTCCTTGCCTTTTACGAGCTCCTGCAAGCGCCTGACTGACCAACACAGTCAGCCCTGGATATCTCCTCCTCGCATGTTCTAAGGGTTCAGCCTTTAGGGTTTAACTCGTTGCCCTTGGCACTTGCAGGAGAGGCATTGCTTCCTTACCATGTGTTGTATGCATTAAGGGCATAGAACCCTGCTGCTCCGGAGTCGCTGGGGTCAAACAATGTTGCATCATTCTGCCAGCGATCAGTGCCCTGCAAACACATACAGACCAAGGCCTCGGTTGATACTAGGATTACACTCTGAAATCTATAAACCACTTAAGAGGGCACTAGAGCAAGAGGCACCTGCTTGCCTGCGAACTGCTCACGTTGCTCACTTCATCCTTGCATGCATAAATTATAAACTTATAAGGCGAATGAAAAGGCATGCACACCAGTAGTGGGGTGGGGAATGGGTGTTAGCCCTCACAAGGTATCCGTCCAACAGGCACTAAAGTGGCATGCATACAACCTTTGACAATCATCTTTGCCATCAAGCACCAATTTGCTTGTCGTGTGCTGGAAAGCCATCAGTGCGCAAAGCTATTACATCCGTGTGTGTATGTAACATGGCATATTGCACCCTGCGCGTTCTGGCTGTAATATCAAGCAAGGCAAGGCAAGGCATGTCACCTAAGAGAACTAGCCTAGCTGTGCATGTAACCTTAGAGAACTAGCCTAGCTGTGCCAAAAGGCTGCATGTGCTATGATCTATTCAAGCTGCATGGTATTCGCACATCCATGCTTCGCAGGATACCTGCTGGCCTCCCCCACTCCCTGCAGTCTGAATGGGGTGCACAAATGCTGCCAAGTTTCTGTCCAACACATTCCTCTCCTCCACCCCATCCTCCAGGTAATAGCAGTGCCCGTGCACATTAAAGCCCACATTGTTGTACACATACACACCATTGGTGCCGTGGATGGATAAGCAGCGCCAGTTGGAGCTGTGGAAAACAAAGGCAGGATTTAGGCTTTAGGGTGTAGGTTTTAGGTTTTGGTAAGTCACAGAGTGTTTCAGGGATATAGGGAAGGTACAGCCTCTCGGAAGATGGATGCCACCTCCCCTCCCCCTGCAGGCTGGTGAGGAGGATAAGTATTATTACATTTAGTATATGCCATAGCAAAAAGTGCCATAGGCCCCGCAACTCAAGCCGTTATGTAAAAAGAGGGATGAAACGTAATACTGGTTATAGTCGGCATGATATGAAGAACGAGAACATAACCAACAGAGAACAAGAAGACCACAAAGTAGGGAAGAGTTCAGAGGCAAAGGTAGGGAGTGGCAATTCAGTGGTGTTTTGGGTGCAGAGGGCTTTTCATCACCACCAAACCTCCAACAACAAACTCACTCTCGTGATAAGTAGTTCCCATTCAATTATTGTCAAGTGCAGAATAATTAGTCTCAAACTTTCCAGTATCCACTCAGATCATACATGGTGAATATAAGCTGATGATAGGAGAAGTGCTGCATCTGCCTAATTGTATATGGCGTTGTTTTTGATGTACCCACCAGTTACCATCCACCACCCAACAACCAAAGCAGATGCAGAGGTACAAGAGGTACAACCAAGAGGTACAACCACCACCCCTAAACCCCTTACCCCAAGAGGTACATCCCCTGTCCTAAACTCCTTACCCAAGAGGTACAACCACCACCCTAAAGCTAAACCCCTTACCCCAAAAGGTACATCCCCTGCCCTAAACTCCTTACCCAAGAGGTACAACCACCACCCCTAAACCCCTTACCCCAAGAGGTACATCCCCTGCCCTAAACTCCTTACCCAAGAGGTACAACCACCACCCCTAAACCCTTACTTGTATATGGCATTGTTCTTGATGTAGGCATTAGTTGTATTCCCAGCCAGATGGAAATGTATGGGGTACATCCCTGCGAAGTTGCGTGACCCCCATCTCTCATATGCTGCCCCCACCACCCGGGCATTAGGGCTCATGATGGTGGTGTGGGGGCCCTTGGAGGTGGAGGGCGAGCTGGAGTCTGAGGTAAACAAGATGCGACGGGTCAACAACGCCACCTCAGCCTTGTATTCAGCCCTGTAACAAGCAACACAAACAATACTTGCTTGGATGCTTGAAAGAAAGGTAGCTCTACTGGAACTTGATGGCTTGAAAGGATTGGGGTGCATTACTGTGGTTGGGGTTGTTAGGCAAGGGGGTAAGGTGTGTGGAAAAAAGGATGCAAGAGGTTAGCACAGTCAACTTGGCCTTGCCGTACTCAGCAAGTACAAGTACGGCACGCACGTCTGGAAGGGGAATTGATATGAAAAAGATCTGACAAGTCAGCAGGGCAGGTTCAGCTTTGTCTTCAACCCCCTGTCGCCCTGTTGCTCACAATACAAACATATGGTGGGATAAACAACAAGGTAGGTCTATGAAACATTAGATGTGTTGGAGGTCACGCTCACTAGGGTGCTGTGGGGGCCTTTAGCAGTTGGGAGTGAAGAGTTTGGGAAATGGGAAAAGGTGCAAGAGGTGACTGGGGTGGGTACGTCTGGGGCATACAGGCTTCCCAGGAAGAGCTACGAACAGGAAGGCTTACGAAGATAACTGTAGAAGGGGCGCAGGATCAAATGCTGTGCTTCAAGTAAGAAGTTTTGATGTACAAATATTCACAGATAGCACCTTACCCGTAATGGTTGTAGACGATGTTTTCCACGGTGTTGATGGTCAAGCCACCGTTTGTGATGGATGCAATGGTGAGCACTTCATTCTGATTCTGAATCTCATCTGCAGGGGAAAGCAGCAGCAGGGGCATCAGCTCAGGCTTCAGATAGTCCAGATTTTTACACTTCGCTGCAACTTCGAGACGTTTTCCGTCTTGTATATTACTCAACCACACGAGAGCATCTGGCCCGCTGTCTATGGCGCCTTTGGTATGCGAGAAGCATTGCTTATTAGCGAGAAGCATTGCTAAGCGGAGATCGATCGGGCAGCGCCGCAGCGCAGGGAAGTGCTGGGCACGCTGACGTGGCGTCTCACACGGGCTTTCAGGACTTTTTATAGGCTTATAGGCACTAAGAGCATCCCGTGCTCGTTCCCTCGGGAACATCTGTTAAAATTGGAACGATACAGAGAAGATTAGCATGGCCCCTGCGCAAGGATGACACACACAAATCGAGAAATGGTTCCAAAATTTTTTGGCGACTCTAACATTGTCCCTTTGCTATTTTTTGCTGCTGGTACTTGCCAGGCTGCTGATATCTTGGTAGTCTGTTCAATGTCCATCATCGGCGTGTATCAGCCAGGAACTAACCAGTTGTATGGCGTAGACATTACAAAGCCGTCCATTGGGAGGTAGTGACAAGTGACAAGCAAAGCCCTATCACAGGATGAAATGCTGCTAGCTTTTGGGATGGTCCTCACACTTTCTTGCCTGAATGATTTATTGGTCGAGCTCCATCGTTGGGTTGGCAGCTTGCCTCTAAACCTGCTGGGATTTAATTTGCTGCATTCCTGCCGGTTGTCTTGCCTAAAGAGAATGAAGGCCAGCAAGAGTTGCAGTGCTAGAGGGTTCAGCTGCCAGATGATGCATATAGTTCATGCGCATGTCCTTGCGAGCAGTCAGCACATCTTCCTGTGGAATGGGTCGTTGGGGTTAAATGTGCATCCCGTACCATGCCTCCCCATATGCTATCAATGCAGTGATGTCAGTCGGTTCCACTGCTTTCACAGCATGGCACATCGAATTCTGACATAGATTATCTAGTCATGCCTGAGGACTAGTGAACTAGTCACGCCTGAGGACCCAACACTAGACCCTGCCTGCCCCTGAATGCAGCTGTCTTGCTTCCCTTCAGTCCCTCCTCTGCTCAAGTCCTTCTAGTCCAGCCAGCTTGCCCTTCCCCTTCCCCCTTGTCATTGGAAGCTTGCTTGTCTTCCCCTTTTTCCCCTTGTCATTGCATAGCTTGCTTGTCCTCCTCCTTCTCCCTTGTTATCGGAAAGCTTGCTTGTCCTCCTCCTTCCCCCTTGTCATTGAAAGGCTTGCTTGCCCTCCTCCTTCCCCGTTGTCATTCTCCCAATGTTCCCCTTGCCCTGCTCACCCTTCCATGTAGTAGTCACCAGCACAATGGTGTCACCCGGTGACCATTGTACTGCCTCCTGCAGGTTGATCACCTTAGTATTGGCAGGTACAGTAGCCGAAACACGAGTCCACATTAAACCCTACAGCAGCCAGGCAACCCACTCAGAAGGCAGTGCACAAGCACCAATAAGTATGATGTCATGTCATCCCGTATTCATCAAATGTGTGGCTCAATTCTCCAGCAGTCGTGTGAACCAAACCTCCCAACTGGAGGCAAAATGCCAACTGAATTATGGTAGAAGAATTGAGAGCTGATGCAGGCCCGGCGATGCTGAGTGCAAGGTGAGATTGCACTACAGCCGGGGTATAAAACATGCACAGCTGTTTACCATATAGCCTTTGTTCCGCAGATATATAGTCTTGACGCTCACATCAGTTTTGCACTGGCACTTTCAGAGGAAGCCATCAAGTCACCATCATCATCATCCCCCCTTCCCCAACCAGGAACCCCCTCCTTCCCAGGGTCCCCCAGGGCCCCATTCAGACCCCGTCCCCCTTTGGCTCCCCCTAGTGTCTCCCACAGTCCCAGGCCCTCCCAGTCTCCCTACCAAGGCCCCCCCCCCCCTCCCCCAGGGTTCCAGGCCTTCACGACCTCATCCAGCCCCCCCCCCCCCTCCCTTTGGCTCCCTCTAGGGTCCCCCAGGCCCCCCCAGTCTCCCTACCCAGGACCCCCCTCCTCCCCCAGGGTTCCAGGCCTTCACGACCTCATCCAGCCCCCCGCCCCCCTCCCTTTGGCTCCCTCTAGGGTCCCCCAGGCCCCCCCAGTCTCCCTACCCAGGACCCCCCCCCCCCTCCCCCAGGGTTCCAGGCCTTCACGACCTCATCCAGCCCCCCCCCCCTCCCTTTGGCTCCCTCTAGGGTCCCCCAGGACCCCCCAGTCTCCCTACCCAGGACCCCCCCCCTCCCCCAGGGTTCCAGGCCTTCACGACCTCATCCAGCCCCCCCCCCTCCCTTTGGCTCCCTCTAGGGTCCCCCAGGCCCCCCCAGTCTCCCTACCCAGGACCCCCCCCCTCCCCCAGGGTTCCAGGCCTTCACGACCTCATCCAGCCCCCCCCCTCCCTTTGGCTCCCCCTAGGGTCCCCCAGGCCCCCCCAGTCTCCCTACCCAGGACCCCCCTCCTCCCCCAGGGTTCCAGGCCTTCACGACCTCATCCAGCCCCCCCCCTCCCTTTGGCTCCCTCTAGGGTCCCCCAGGCCCCCCCAGTCTCCCTACCCAGGACCCCCCCCCCCCCTCCCCCAGGGTTCCAGGCCTTCACGACCTCATCCAGCCCCCCCCCCTCCCTTTGGCTCCCTCTAGGGTCCCCCAGGCCCCCCCAGTCTCCCTACCCAGGACCCCCCCCCCTCCCCCAGGGTTCCAGGCCTTCACGACCTCATCCAGCCCCCCCCCCTCCCTTTGGCTCCCTCTAGGGTCCCCCAGGCCCCCCCAGTCTCCCTACCCAGGACCCCCCCCTCCCCCAGGGTTCCAGGCCTTCACGACCTCATCCAGCCCCCCCCCCTCCCTTTGGCTCCCCCTAGGGTCCCCCAGGCCCTCCCAGCCTCCCCACCCAGGCCCCTCCGCCCATCCAAAGCAGCTCTTAGCTATTGAGGCAACATCATCACCCACCTGCGTATATCCATGCACATCATACACTCCCCCAGGCTCGACATTGATCCCATTGTTTTCATTTCCACCCGGGATAGTCACTAGGATTTGACTCTGGATTGGGCAAGCGGGTGTGCCCATCTCAAAAGCACCATTCACAATCATCTGCTGCATGTTGAGGTTTAGGGGGGAGTCACCAATGATGAGCTGCAGGGGGGACAAGGGAGGGAGGGAGGAGCAGGGGGGAGGTTTAGGGGGGAGTCACCAATGATGAGCTGCAGGGGGGACAAGGGAGGGAGGGAGGGAGGGAGGGAGGGGAAGGCAGGGTGAGGGTGATGGTCAGCACAAAGCACAGCTGATGGATGGGGGGCGGGGGTTTGCAGAGGGTTTGAGGAAGGTAGACGGGGGACTAGAGGAAATTCCTGGACAGGGCACAAAATGATCCGCTGCAGGGGAAAATGGGGAGGGGGGCAGGGTAAGGGGCCATTTGGACCCAAAAGGGAGTTTAAGGGAGGCTAAGGGAGGCTTCCCCCGATTGATGTGAGGGTAAAGCATGGCATGCTGCAATGATCTGCTGCAGGGCAGGAAGGGGGTGGGGGTGGGGTTTTGGGGCAGAGGGAGAGGGAGAAGCCAAGCAGGGCAAAGGTACATCCAAGCAAATACACGGATCTGCCATGTGACTACATGCACCAGTTCATACTATGGTTTAGAGTTATAGGTAGAATTCAATGTTTTGAGCCAGTAGGCCACACATGCAACCAAAGCAGGGGCGCATGCGGGCCGCTAAAGACACTGATATGTCATGAAGTGCTGGAACATGGAATTGCAGAAAACTGCTATGACTTAAGAGGTGCTGTGATCAATCTGTGTTGCACGTACCTTGGATGTTAAGGGGATGGTGATGCTCCTGACTGAGACTGTACTGCTGGGCTGTGCACACCCATACAGCACTACAGTGGTACCTGCTGGTATGGTGATGTCACTGGAGGAGGTGGCGGCACTGAACAAGGTCTCCCAGAGGGTGAAGGAGGAGTACACCTGCACATGTGGGTGCAAGGAGGGGGCGGAAAGTGGTTATATCCTGTCGCTGCCTACTCTCGACCTAAGTTCAATTTTGCTTCTAGATAAAAGAGAGTTAGTTACCAAATCAGGAGCAGCACTCATCAGATATCACGTAATGATTGCATAGGCAGCAGAGCAGTGCTGTCAGCAGTGTAAGGCAGCATGATGTAATGTTTTGCGGAACATCCAAGAAGTAGTCACAGGACATGATGTAAGCACTGCACATGCCTAGATGGGCACCATTGTTTCGTTTCAGAGTCACCAGGCCTGAAGAGGCACTAGCTGCTGGGGGGACTTACCGAGCAACTAGCGACGTCGGTCGGACATGTAGCGAGGGTAGCAATGTCGACTTCGCCGCCATTACTACTCGTATCATCAATGCCAAAGAGTTTTGTCCATGCGATATCGATCTCCTCAGTTCCACCGGCAGCAACGGTAGGGTTAGCTATCACGGTTGCATCTTCGACCCCTGCCGCAGTAATAGCCACAGCTGCTTCACTGCCGCTATTCAGCATGCTTTTCTTCTTGTTCTGTCTTGATGTGAGGCTGGCATAGCTCTTCTTGTCGATTGAAGGGCCGATGGGTTTGAAAGCCAAGTCCGCAGCATAGCACTCCTCGTAGCTGCTGTAGGTGAAACTATCACGCTCGCAGAACTTGCAATCCATCCCGCCCATGCTAGCAGCAAGCTTAGCCAACTCTCTCGGATCCACTGGCTTGTTTGCGCTCCCCAACAGCTGCTGTTGCCAATCGCAGTTCGGAACCACACACTCGCATTTGCGAGTGGGAAACTTTATTGTAGCAATAATGCACCCATCTAGACATTCTGGGCTGTACTTTGCCTGGACTCGTGCAAGGCTGAGCGCGAGCACTGCGATAAGCAGTGCGCACCGCATCCTTGCGGCTCTGAAGCGGGGATGACGCAGTGTCGATCACTCCATGTACGTAGCACAGCTAGTCTTTTAAATGGGTTTTTAGCGCTTGCAGCTAAGGCCTTGGCAGGAACGGAAGTGGTTGGGCACACCCCCGTTCACTTCCTCCGATGTCACTATCGTCCCTGCTATGAGGAGAAATGCTGCCACTACCGCATTCACATGCATCTTGGTTTCAAACTGCTCCGACACAACTGCATCTAGGGACAACACAACGCCTTCAGATGTCATCCCAAGTGTCAAGTGCGGGTAGTGACTCACGTAGTGAGCATGAAGTCTTCCGGCACAAGTTACACTACACAGATCCAGCCGGAACCCGCTTTTTATGACTGATTTTTGTTAAATTACAACACCGTTGAACAACAAAGCACACACACAACGCTATATACCAGCTCAAAGAGCTCAACAAGAAACGATAGCACCGGACGATAAGTGACACGTCAGACGATAGACGACAAACGACAGACGATACGACATGAGTTCACAGTTCATGACACTGAACTTCCTGTAGCCACGCGTGCTAGTACCGCCTCTTCCTTAAACCTACGCAGGGCTAACGCCCGGCGTCCACTCACTCACTCACTCACTCACTCACTCACTGCTAGGGGATAGGTCCCGGGTGAGCGGGTGAGGGCGATTAGAACCCTTTCTCGGGTGACCCTATTCATACATTGTCACCCTATTCATTCATTGTCATCCTATTCATTCATTGTCACAATAGTCATTCATTAGCTCTGGCACTAGCTCTAGCTCTAGCTCTAGCTCTGGCTCTAGCTCTAGCTCTGGCACTAGTACGAACGGCGAACGGGTCACCCCAGACAGGAGTGCTTTGTGATGCACTGATGCCAACTTACAGCGCAGTCACATGCGTTCGGGACAGATCGTACTACTTGGACCGATGTTTTATCAGGCCCTTTGATAATGACACCTGTAGCCACCAGCACTCTCTGAAAGGAACGCAAATCGTCATGCAGCTGATGCACCAGGCCTGTTTTCTGGGATAACAACTTGCATAGCTAGGAGCTAGACATGGGAGCCACATAAACTGTTTACACCTAGATAAACCCAGTATATGGCCCTTTCAAGCATGCATTTAAGTGTATAGCTAAATATGTTGCAGCTGCTTGGAAGATTAGGAATGCTGATGCTCACCCGTCTGATGTGGCGTGAGGTCCAACCAATGGGGTTTGTTACCAACTATTGCTTGCACCCGGGCTTACAAGCCCTCCTTGCTTTCTCAAGTAGGAGGGAGGCTCTTACCCCCATTGGGGCAGTGGAGGTTTTGGGTGATTTTGACCTAGCTGCTGGACCTCATGTTTAGGCATGCATATATTGTCATACATGTCGAAGTTTACCCGTATTCTGTTCCACCTCGCTGCTCTTTGTGACAGCTTGAGGTGCGGGGCCTATGGCACTTATTGCTATGGCATATCATGTTTTTTATTTTTTAAAAAAATAAATAAACCCAGTCCTCCTTGCAAGTCATCCGCAGAGCGCGTCCATTCAGCCATGTTGAGGTTCTCACCAGGCAGAGTATCTAACAGTAGCCCTGAGCAAGGCATAAAACTGCTTGGCTTGCTGTTGACTGGGTCAACTGGTCAGCACATGGCAAGTCGAAATGGGCTGGCCTGACATACATTGGCTAGCAATGGATCTAGGGTGGGCTGGTGGCAGCCATTGTGTGAGTTTTGGACAGGATTTTGAGTACGCCGTTGGAGCCTAAGTTGGCTCCTTGTGGGTGGCGCTGCCCCCACCGGCGCCCCGCTCTGATGGGGCCATTTGGTAATTGGTAATTGGTAAAAGGAAGTTCTATTGAGACGAGGGGGCTAGAAGTCGGTTACTAGTCAGTAAATGTGATTGATACCTTATACGCTGGCATTGCCACAGCCATGTCGCCCCGTGGATCTCACTTTCCCTGGGATTCAAGGAAGGAAGACAGAAGATGGGTAGCACATACATTCCTCATGTGCATGCTGACGCTTTAGTGATGATCACTATGCAAGCACCACCTGCTTCAAGACTACAGTCTGAGCTGCCGGTAGCAAGCGGCCCTCACTGCCATTAACAATTTACCAAATGGCCCTGTCAAAGCAGGGCGCCGGCGGTGGGGGCAGCGCCACCCACAAGGAGCCACTACACTCGCCTCAATAAAACTTCCTTTTACTGCAATTTACATGTGCCAACTGGCACGCAGGACAGTCCCTACTTGAAAGCATCCCCATAGTGATCCCTCCTGATGGTCAATCTAGCCACCTGAACTTCCTGTAGCCATTAGCAAGGACTTCCTTGTTATGTAGGGACTCAAACGCTAACCATGAACATCAGAGTTGAACATCCAATCATTGTTGTGGCTGAATGCATAGTGCAGAGATAGATTCCAGCAATCTCAACACTTCTCAGCTCAGTTTCAACTTGGTGATGACCCCTCCACCACATACTACATTCTATCATGATCCCATAAGCACGCTGCATCCGAGCACAAGTGGACATCCGAAAATGCTAGTTGAGCACGTGGGATCAGAGAGTGAAAGAGACATTTACGCAGAGAAGGAAGGAGAACGCCTTTGCCCTTCTGCTCTTGACTACCGCTTTAACACTTTACTCTGGGGTGAGGACAACACACAAAGGAGCAACGAAGATATGGCACCCATATTGTTACATTGTTACATCTACGCTCGCTCCACCATGAGCGGCGTACAGTTAAGGAAGTAGGCTTACTACAGTGAGGGCACCCGCCTCCTGAACACGACCAATATGTCCTGGCTCTTCATATCACCACCTCCATCCCATCCACCTCACTTTTCAATTCCTACACCATGTCCTCCCAGAAGGGGTGGCCTCGCCTGCCCTACCCTTCTCCACGCTTCTGTGCCCTCCTAGCTCCCCCGCCCTGATCCCTCTCATCCCCCCCAGCCCCCCACCCTAGGCTCACCCCCCCACCCAGATTGAGATGCCCCTCCACCGGGGCCCTGTTTTCAGACGTATTGACCTGTTTCTTCCTGATACTTTCCTGTCGTGTTTTCCAAATTTCATGGAGACTTTGAATGGCATGCCTTTGCAATTTGTGTATGCAGCTTCGTAACAGGTTCCCTTTCACTCCGAGGGACTCCAACTGCCTCACCGTAGCTTCTGCATACACCGCTCCTGCAACTCCCAGGATGATGGGCTTCCTTTCTATAACGGCTGAGGGGTGCCGTTGTCGCAGTATCTCATATAAACTCTCATGCTGTTGATATGGATCTTGGTATGTCCTGCTGGGATCAGTGTCCCTTGTGTACTTGACTTCAATAAGCGTAATTTGAGCCTGAGATGTCATCCATTGACCCTCTGGGATCCTCTTAACCGACTTGCGTCGATATAGGACAATGTCGGGCCGAGAGCCGGCTGCTTTCAACTGTGCTTTGGACAGCAGATCGGACGGGATGTTACCGACTGTCTTGTGCAGGTGCGCTGCACCTGAACGTGCCCATTTGGCAGCGTTGCCACCGTCATTGTAAACAATGCTATCAGCCCCGCGGTCGCCACTCGCGATAGCCTTGGTGATGATGCGCACTGCTGTGTTGTGTTTGTCTTGCACCATGGGCATGATTCCGGGGCACCACGCGACTGCATGGTGTCCACTATCTGGATGCTTGTTGCAGCAGGGGCATATGTCACTCTTCCTTTTCTTGTACCTTTTGAGATTTTTTGCTGTGGGAAGTTGGCCTGTCAGGTATTTTATCCGTGTGTTTTTCATTCCTTCTGTCACCCCTGCTATGGTCGTCCAACTGTCAATGTATGGCCTGGCCATGTCTGGCATCGTTCTTTTCATGGCTTGATAGTAAATTGTATCGGTCTTGGCTGTCCCAAGTCTCAGCTCTTTTACTTGAACTCTGTTGGTGAGAGCATCTTCTAAGTTTTCCACATGCTGCCATCTCTCTCTCAGGCCATTAGCGCTGTTTTCATCCTCCTCCCAAACTTTCTGCATGGGCCACGCTTGGTAGGGCCTGTGGTTACTCTCAACGTGAGACATGTCCATGTCTGCTCGCCCTGTACTTGCCACAGTTGTAGCAATGTCGTCTGCAAATTCATTGCCGGGGATGCCTGCATGCCCCCGGACCTTGATCAGCTGCACCTCTCCCTCCAATGTCATTATTGCTGTTTTTATCGATTCAAGCAGATGTTTGTGTCGGTGATACCGGACCTGAGCTGGGTAGTACATAACAGCTCGAATTGCATGCACTGAATTGACACTGTCTGTCATGATGCTTGAGTATCCTTGCTGCAGGGCACCAAGGATACCCACCAATTCTGCGCGGTATGGGGTATTGTGCCTTGTTGGTGCTGTTGATTGGATCCCTATGCACTGCCCTTCCTCAGTGTCTGTCTTTGCTGGGACGTAAATGCCGGACCCAAGTTGGACCGTCTGTCTGCCGTTTGGCCCAATGTCTGTCTTACGTTGGCTGCCATCAGTGTACACCATGCTTCGCCAGTCATACTTTAGTGGGGGCACCCATAACCAGATCACTAGTTTTCACTGAGCAAGGCATTAAACTGCTTGGCTTGCTGTTGACTAGGTCAACTGGTCAGCACATGGCAGGTCGAAATGGGCTGGCCTGACATACATTGGCTAGCAAGGGATCCAGGGTGGGCTGGTGGCAGCCATTGGGCTATATGCTTTGACAACCTGATGATTGGCCTCTTCAGACATCTGTGCGATGCATTGTGTCCCGTGGTGCGCAGCAGCAGCTTGCCTATGTAGGGGGGGCCAGCTGTTGCTGGGCTGGCCTATAGCACTCCATGCTTGTGGCCAGCCATTATGGTTGATGCAACTTTCTCTTTGATGCTATTTGTGGACTGGCATTGGAGGACTGCTGTGTCCCATCATCCGCACCTCGCTAGGAGCGTTGCCTTGACCTTTGAGGGATTGATTCGGCCACATGCATTCCATGTTGGTTGGGTCTGGTTGCATATATCCCTCTGTGGTTGAGTCCTTTGCATGGTTTTTGTACATCTCCAGCCCGTGGTAATCGTCATTGTTTGCCATGCCATTGCAACCGATGGAGGAGTGGGTGGTGTTCTTGATCATGGGCTCTGTCTCGATAGGAGCGTTGCCTTGACTTTGGAGGGATTGATTCGGCCACATTCCATGGTGGCCACATTCCATGGTGGTTGGGTCTGGTTGCATATATCCCTCTGTGGTTGAGTCCTTTGCATGGTTCTTGTACATCTCCAGCCCGTGGTAATCGTCATTGTTTGCCATGCCATTGCAACCGATGGAGGAGTGGGTGGTGTTCTTGATCATGGGCTCTGTCTTGCCTGGACACATGTCTCGGTATCAGTACTGCTTGAGTTGGTGGTCTGGAAGCCATTGTGTTGGATCCATCCGATGGTGTGTTTGGTCGGTTCGACCTAGCGGCCCTTTGCGGTTGCCACACCTTAAATGTTTGTTGTTGTTGTTCATCATGGTCCTGTGGAAGCGGAGCACCGGTGGGGGCAACACCCCCCACAAGGAGCCAACTTAGGCTCCAATGGCATACTCATCTCAAAGTTGCTGTCCAAGAGTCTCACAATGGCTGCCACCCATGGCATAAGAGGGATACTGCTACCACCCAGGTTGGGATTACCCAACTCCCACACCATCTACGACTTCAAACCATAGCCCAGACAACCCCAGACTTATGTTGCGAGTAAGTTTGAAGAGGACATGCCCTCCAGGAAGATGTCCACGTGAAGCCGACTGAGACATACAGCAAGCTTCAGAAGACGCAATCAACTAGCTAAGCACACGGCCCGTGCAGTACAACCCATGCAGGTGACGCAGCCATGTCATGCTGTCACTCCTAACCAGAGAGATTCAGAGAGAGAGAGAGAACTACGCAGAGAAAGGGAGAAAATTCCTCCTTGCAGACGTAACAAGGGAGTAGGCCCTTACCTAAGACATCGATAGGCCCGCTAGCATTTGGAATCCAAGCCACATCAGCGGATGGGTACATTACCCTCCCCCGATGTGATCTGGCTGGATGGCGGTGTGACCAGACTCTCATCCAAACTCTACCGGTACAATGCTGCTTGCAACCTGCCAGCACTACACAATAATTGTGCAGAATGGACCGCCATGCTGTCACTAAACTCCTAAACTCAAGGGCCTTACATATGTGCAGCTCAAGTACACTGGTGCTGGCCACCAGTCACCAGTAACCAGTGAAAAGCCAGTCAGAGAGAGAGAGAGAGAGAGCTACGCAAGGAGGGGCGTGAGGTGCCCTCCCGCGTAAGATTAAGGGAGGGGCCCATTGGTGTAAGGATTACACGGGGCCAGCCTACCATAGGATAGTTACATCCGTGGGTGGGCTTCCGCCCACCCGCCTTTGTTAGCTTACTTTCTTGTAGTTCCTCCTGTGCCATTGAGGCTCTTTGGGCTTTTCCAGTTTTCTTTTTGTTGTGTATATGCTGTGTAAGGACTTAACTGCTGCAGTATGTGCTTCTGAAATGCATTGCTTTAGAGCTTGCCCTTTGATACCGAGGGCTTGAAGATTCATGGTGGTACTGTTGTATATGGTGCCTGCAACTCCGACAAGCAAGGGATAGTACCATACTTTGGCAGTGGGGTCTATGTCTTTGATTTTGTCAATGAGTACTTGGTGTTGATAATCAGCTTTGCTTTGCTGGCCTGTTGGGTCTGAATCCCTGCGGATCTTGACCTCTATTATCCAGTACTCTGCTGGGTTGTTTCCATTCTTGGGTTTGTATAGCATACCATCAGGGCGCTTGTCGGTGGTGCCTTGTGCTTGTTGCACTGCCTCCTTTAGTCCCCTTGGAAGGAGCTCCCACGGGATGTTTCTAGACTGGTGGGCCATGATGCCGTCTTCTGCACAGTTTTCAGTTGATCCAAGGTCCATTTGAATGACAAATGCTCCTTTGCGTCCCCTTAACACTCTTGTCATGATTAGTCGGCCGACCTTGTTATGCCTGTTGATGTACATTCTTTTCAAAGCTGGGCATCCTGAGGCTGTGTGGTGTCCGCCATCCTCGTCACCGCACAGGAGACATTTGCTACTAGGTGCATGTCCACACCTATAGGCCATTTTCCTTGTCCACATGGTCCCGTACCGGTAGCGCAAAGCGGTTTTACGTTCTGCATACTTGATTTTTCCCGAGGTCATGTACTCGTTGCTAGCAGGCAGGTCCAGTCTTTCCTCAATCCTTTTAAAAGCCTCGAAATAACAGGTAGCTCTGTTTGCCATCCCAAAGCGACTCTTTTGGTGGCAGTAATGACGTACCGAGTCGTGAAGGTCTGTCAAAGGGTTCACCCGCTTGAAACGGTCAATTAACGTGCGCTGCACATTATTGGTCCGTGACCAACGATTGTTCCATTGGGTCTTGTGCGGCCAATATTGGGTCAACCTGTTGTTTCTAGGACTCTCGTACTTCTCACATTCCTCATAGTCGGAGGTGTCCCCTGTCGCAGCCGCCTTAGCGATTGCGTCCGCTCTTTCATTACCGATAATTGAAGCATGGCCCTTGACCTTGTGAAGGGTTGTCCTCAGTCCCCTGTTGACGATCTCGGTTACTATCTCTTTAATTAGCTCACAGTGCTGGTGATTTAGGAGATCTTGTGGGCGTCTCAGCATCTTTTTGATTTGGTACATTGAGCTGAGGCTGTCGGTGGCTATCATGTGGGCTCCATGCCTCAGCGCAGCAAGGATACCAACCAGTTCTGCTCTGTTTATGGTGTTCTGGGGATGGCTGTCGCCTGCAGGGACAATTGGAACCCCACGTTCATCGTCCTCATTGGCTGCTTGTGGGGGGAAGTACACTCCTGCCCCTATGCCTGGGGTATCACACTCTGCATCCATTGGTGATGTTTTGTGGCTTGTTTGCTTGTAGCTACCATCTGTGTAGGCATAGTTTTTCCAATTGTACCGGAGGGGTGGGGCTGTTGGTAGGGCAGTGGCTAATTGCGTTTCCAGGTCATCCAGTGTAGTGCTGGCGTCAACCATGGCTGGAGGGTCTTGACTGGTGGCTGAATCGTCCCGGAGGGACTCAGAGCCGTTTGTTTGTTTGGGGTAACCCATTTTGCTGAGCTGTTTTGGCGTCAGCAATGTTGGCTGATGAGATGTGCTGGGCGGGGCATTGCTGCTTGGGGGGTTGTAGTACATGCTGATGTCTTGTATCTCTTTGTCGTCCGGCAGGGACTGATTAATGGCATCCTGCAGCGTTTGCAGAAACCTGGTCATGTAGCCGCTCTCCCAGTAAGGGAGGTGGGCCTCAAAACCCTTTGCGTTGCCTGTGACAATGATATTTACGTCCCATCTAGGGTTTCCTGCATACATGTCGCCCCGTTCCCAAGTTGTGGGTTTCTGGAACCTGAAGTGTTTTCGGGGTATTTGTAGGAGATGCATGCAGTTTTCTGGGAAGTGTTGTAGCCATGCAAGGTAGGCAGTTCTGTTTGCATCGGACCAGGCAGGCAGGATATGTATGCCAAAGACAGGGGCTGTTGTGTTACGGGCCGCTGCTATGGCAGTAGCCATGTTCTTGTTCAGGTCTTCATCCTCATACTCTGGGTTGTGCACGCTTCCGCCGGTCCACCTATATCTGTAGCTATCCCATTTCGCCCCAAAGATTTGGTCCCTTTTGTGGGCGCTCCAGTACATCGTAAATGTTGGGTTGTAATTGAGTGGGCTTGCGAATCTCTCTTTTGTTATGTCTGTGAGCTGCCTGAGAGCCTCATACACCTCAGGGGAAGTGGCCCAGTGGTTCTTTATTTGGACCTTCCTAATGGCTTTGTGATCTTTGATCTGTGCTCCATCTCTGTACCTGCACATGAGGGCATACAGTTCTTGGGGAAAGGTACCTGCCTTCAACTTCCGCATAACATTTGGTTTGTGGCGAGTGCTGTGGCAGTACTGTTGGTACAGTATTGCTGTCCTTTCAGGGGTGAGGGTGTAGCGACATTTGCCATCTGGTGTGTATATGCAGGCGAGCGTTTTTATCCACATTTGTCCATCTATGCACATCTCTACCTCTCTAATAAAGACTTCGTGTCTTCCTGTGGGGTGGATATCAGCATGGGGGTTCATTGGTGATGTGTCCATGTCGAAAAGGTTGTTGTACTGCTGTCCAATGTTGATGTTGTATCTTTGAGGGTGATCGGGGTAGTAGTCGCCTTGTTGCTGCAGTGCCGATAACCCTTGCTGAGCTTGAGCCAGCTCGCCAAGTGCAGGAGTTGCCGGGGACCGGTCATTTGCTGCTGCTGCCTGTTGCAACCGGTAAGCAGCAATCATCTCAGCAACAACTGGATTATGTGCGATGAGGTCACTCTCACTTTCTCGACTGGGCTTCCAATGGACGTTGTAGTGCCTTATATCAAGAGGGAGGCCTTTAGTGGCATACTGATCCCTGTTACATTCAATGCAGGTCCAGCCTGTCGTGACATCCTCTTCCAATATGTCCCCTGCAGGGCGATGGGTTAGCGGGAGACAATCAATATGATATCGTCTGCTACATACAGGGTGTTGCATAATGAATGTGCCAGCTAACCTTAGCTCCCATGGTTCCAGTCTTTATTCTCATGAGTGGCAGTCAAGTGGCTTTGGTGAGGCTCCCTCTCTAGTACAGCAGCATGTGGGGGCCTGGCTGCTTGGGTGTTGTTTGCACATGTTTGTTTGGAGTGCAATATGGGCACCTGTGCACTTCACCCAGTTGCTGTGCCAACCAAACCCTGGATGTTTTGCTACATCCCACTGTGGTGCCTAATCCCTGGATTGCAGTGGCAAGGGGATAAGGCTGCAGCGGAGGCAAGTCTTGTTTCATTACATGCTGAGGGGTTGAGGCATGCTGATAGGCTGCTCAGTTCTAGGGCTCTTTTGTACCAAATGCTTTCGGCGTGACCCCTTTGTCACAGCAAAATTTTCCAGCTTGTCTTGACAATGTGGAGTATGGTGCTGGAAACACACTGTGCAGTGGTGCAGGCTGTGATGAATGCACTGGTGTGGTCGGCTGTTGCAGGGCCAAGGTTGGGTGCTTGGTGTTTAAGCATCCTCACAAGTGCTTTTTTTGCACCTTCAGCCTATGGCTTGACCCCATCTTTCAGCTCCTGTCCTAGTATTAAAGAGGGGCTCCCTTCAGGGCAGGGCCCATCCTTGGTGCAGGCCCTTGCATGCTTGTTAACACCCACTGGTCCCTATGGGCATTGCTTTGCTGGGTGGCTGCTACCTGCCCTTCAGAGTTGGCCCCTTTTGGGATGGTTGATGGAGCATAAGTCCTAGCTCACTTGTCTGATTGCCTTCAAACCACTTGCAGCTGGTGGGCAAGGGTCCCAGCACACATCATAAGTGCAGGGACTTATACACATTTTCCAGCAATTTTCAGGCCCAAATTCGCACGTTTGCCTCCTCAAAATGTGCATTTTCAAAGCAGCCCATGTGCAACTTTTCACCAAGTCAGAATTGGCCATACACTCCTTGAGAGCAAAACATAGTAAATCATCAGACAAATGCATAGCCAGAATCGCCGTGCAAATTGGGCATGCATGTGCTGTGCCATAATGGGCGGGTCACCCCGAAAGGTTACACCTCCGGCCTCTCACTTGTCGAGTCAGCCGAAGCACCCCGCCACCGGCACGTTCATTTCGCAACACCCTATGCTGCAATGTGCTAGGGTTGTACGTGCAGGGATTCGTCGTGCTGGCAGGTGGGCGTTAGGACAGCAGCATTCAGTCGGGAGGTTTGGTGTGTTGCAGACTTCATGATGGGTCATTGGCTGTAGAGCGTGCTCTGGAGCATCATCAATGTGATAGCCCTTTTGCTTAGCCAGTTCCACCACCCATCCTTGCATAACTGTTGGGGCCCATCGCACAATGACCTGGTTCTGTGTTGCTACTTTCTTTCTCTTTTGCCCTCGTCCGGTGTGGCGTGCTACCGTCCTGAAGCCGGTTCCAGGTTCCGGTTCCAGGGCAAAATGTGCTCAGTTCCGCGGTTCCAGCGATGCCAAACATGTCAGTTCCTGGTTCCAGCCCTGGGCCACCCTCTGGCCAACATGTCACATGCTGGTTCCAACAAGTTTATTACAAAGTGTAGAGTGCTCAACTGAGTGCAAGAATAGCATTTTCCATTGTACAATTGGTTTTAATAAGTACAAATCATCGCTGGCTTCTGGGGCTTCGCCCCAGACCCCACCAGGGGGGCTGTTCCTCCCCCCTGGACCCCCGCCTCCTGCTTGGGTCCATGCTGCGCATCGACATGGCATGGTCTCCCCCAGAAAAGTTTGGTTCCAGAGGCCTTGTTCTGGTTCCAGAGGAGGTTGTGGAACCGGCTTCAGGACGTTAGCGTGCCGCCACTGCCAGACCTTCTATACCTTCTACTTGGTCCAGCCCTTCTGCAAAGTTGTTATATAATTGCTCTCGCATATCTTTGAAGGGCTGTCTTTTCTCATTCTTGATTCGCTGGTAAACGTGATAGCCTGTTTCTATTCGGTACACCAGTGGGGCTGTGATGTCTGTTGCAGTCTGGCGCACACTGCTGCTTTTAGTGTGGCCTCTTGGTGGTGCGCTGAGTGAGGACAGGTAAGCCTGAATTTCTGTCAGGGCTTGCTCTGTGCTTGGGGCATGTGTCTGTGCAGCCCACAATGCTGGGAGAGGTGCATTGCGTATGTCTATGTCATCGATGAGGTTGTGGAACTTCAGCAGCCTTGCATACTCCGGATGGATTGTTGCACCATGTCCTGCTTGCACAGGTGGCCTGCTGCAGTAGGTTTCTTTTGTGATGCCTGGCGGGAGAGTGAGCATGTATGCAATACGTTTAAAAGCGGTCAGCGTCCTAACGGTGATATCCTTGTCCAGTTTCAACATGAGCTGTCGTGTTGTAAGGACAGTTCTACCTGTGGAAGACATAATGTCCTGAAGTCGGTGCATACCTACTTGTCTGAGTTGGTGAAGGTCAGCTAGGAGGAGGTCTGGTGGTTGGGGGCTTGCAAGTGCCTGCATCTTCTGCAGGTCTTGCAAGAGTGGGCTGGTATCGGGTAGTTCTGTTGGGCCAAGTCCCTGCTTTTTGAGCTCGACATCTATGCTTGCGCATGCAATCACCTGCCTCAGCCTCAGGCTGTGGTGTGTTAGGGCAGGGCGAGCTATTGCTGTCAGTTTGTCCAGGCAGCTGCCATCTGTCTGCAGGCGTGTACGGCTGAGCTCTCCCTCTGGTCCGGGGTCATTGAGAGCCTCTGTCAACCGCTGTATTTGTACAGTATTGTACTCTGCTAGTAGGGAGGGGCACCCTAGACCGCCTTTACTGACGTCTTCATGTGCTACTGCCGTGGCAGTACTGTTTGGAAGACCATATGCTTCTTTGGCTGCCCTACAGAGGGGGCTGTCTAACGCTTTGAGCTGAGCTTTGGTGTAAGGGGCCACACAGAATGCATACCGAATTTTTGTCCGTATGCATGTATTCAGGGTGCGCATCTTTTGGGAGGTTGTAGCGTATGAGTGCTTCATGATGTGACACATGTCTCGAATGGTATCCCTGGTCAGTTGATATTGGGCTGACCAGTCAAGGTGCATGGTGAATTGCAGGCCCAGGTAACGGAACGGTTTTCGTGGGTCGTGGAGTGTTGCAGGGGATCGTTGGACCTTCACATCAGTTAGGCTACGCCGGAGCTTCTCCAGATTAAAAGGGTCTTTGGCGTCAGCCCTATATCTGGCACCTGTGAGGAGGGTCTTTGTGTTGTTTATTTTTAGGTGTCCCCAGTCAGCATACAGGGTGACCTTGTCAGCTTGGCTGGTTAAATCCCCAATGCATGAACATATCAGGTTCAGGTCATCCGCATATGTGACATCTGGGATCTGCTGTTTCAGTTTGAAAAGCGTATCTCGGTTGTTGTATGCACCTGGGATGTATCCTCTGGCACCTACCCTTAGCCAGCGTAGCAGGGGCTCCAGATATAAAATGAACAGAAACGGTGAGAGGCTGTCACCTTGAATTGTCCCTCTGTCCATGGGCATTGGTTCGGTATTCCCGAATGGGGTTGTAAATGCTGTTGTTGCACCCGTGTACAGGTCTTTGACCACCTCTGTGGCATCTGTCGGGAAGCCCAGGTCATACATGATTTGCAGCAGCTTGTCATGGTCAATTGTGTCAAAAGCCTCGGAAAAGTCAACCATAAGGAGATAGATGTCTTTCCGGGTCAGTTTGGCATCCTCAAGCAAGAGGGTGAACAGCTCCAGCTGGTCCATGCAGGTTCGTTTGTTTCGGAACCCACCCTGGGTGTAGCTCAGAATGTTGTGTCTTTCGGCATAGTCAGCAAGGACCCATGTGATCATTCTGGTCCATAGTTTGTATATTGTCATCTCTAGGCCAATGCGTCTGTAGAATTGCAGTTTGAGGGGTGTGCCTTTGTTTTTGAACAGGAGCACTGTGGTGCTCTCTTTCCATGCTTTAGGGGTGTAGCCTGTTGCCCACATCAATTGGATGTAACCGTGTAGGAGGTCTTGTCCTTGGGGAGGCAGCATGTTCAGCATCTCATTTGTTATTCAGTCGGGTCCCGGGGCCTTGCCGCGAGCCAGGGATTTGAGGCAGGCCTGAAAAGCTTGCTGGTTCCTTATTTCATTGTGCAGCCATCGTCGTGGAGCAGCACCGCTAGTGATGGCTGTGTTCAGGTCAAAGGTATCTGGGGCGTTGGGTTGTAGCCAGGGATATGACCTTGCTTGCTCTGATGGGTGGTACAGTCCAGTTTTGCTACCGGCACCTGCTGCTGGCATCAGCTTGGGCGTATAATATGTTGTGATGGCTTCCAGGACTCCCTTTGGGTCTGTAACTACTGTGTCTTCTCCAGTTTTTATTGCCCTAAGCTGCATGCTGTTGCGCCCCTTGAATTGGCCAGTGATCATTTGGTTGCCTATCTTCTGCCTTTGGTCATACAGTGCCTGCCTTTTGGCAATGGCATTTTGCTTACGCTTTGTCTGGTGCTCACTGTCAATGACCCGTAGTTCCTTGCGGATTTTGGGTTTAATTTGTTTGAGAGAGGCTTTTAGGGGTTGAGGAGAGGTGCCACTGCGCTCAGCTGTTGTGTTCAGTGCTTCAAGTGCTTTACACACGTCTGCAGGCAGCTCTGTTTCCTCCACGTGTTCCTGTCTCAATGCTTGGACTACCTTCTTTCGTAACTTAATCAGGCCATCACGTTGGAGGGCCACAAGTCTGGGCCGATAGTGGTGCCCTGTTGGGTTGGTCATGGTGGTTGGACCTTCTGATAGCATGGTGTCCCGAGTCTGCAGCAGCAGGTCAGCCATCTGAGTGTTCAGCGCTTCCATAAGCTCCCTTTGGGCGGCGGGATCAGCTGCAGTTCCGAGACAGAGGGTCCGGAGGGGTTCCATGCTTGCGGGGTCTCCATTAGATAGGCGCTCCCAGTGTGGGTACACGTCGTTGAGCAGTAAGTGTTGGACTTGGTCATTCAGCTGGTGGTATGCTAGACCATGCCTTTCTTCCACGATACTCTTGAGGCCATCCCTCTCCTCCTTTGTGAGTTTCTTCAGTCGTTTCAGTTTTTCAAGGGTTGCTTTCTCGGCACTGTCAGTTGTGATTGGTGGGGGTGGGAGCATGTTGAGCTTGTGGTAGGGAACACAGACCTCCAAGAGATCATGATCTGTGCCTTTGCCGGTCATATCCCATATCTGTGTGACTGCAGAGGCTGGAAGGGCTTCATTGTTTGTGAACATGTCATCAATCCGGCTTGCCAGCTGTTCAGCTGATCCCTTTCTCCATGTGTATTTCCTGGGGTGACCAGCCTGGACAGGGTCCAGCGTATAGAGTTTTGTTTCCTTGATCTGTGTTTGGTGAGCGTTGTCCATTGGGTTGGTATTGCCACTTGCTCTATCCATATTGTTCAGTGTTGCATTGAAATCTCCTGCAAATATTATGTTGTGGCGACCTTCCTCTTTGTCATTGGCTTTTTCTGTCAGTGCTTTCATTCTCCTGTAGATTTGGGATCTGACAATCTTGTCTGAGGGATGGCTGGTAGGCATGTATACCCCAACGACTGTTAACGGTGTAGAGACCTCCATGCGAAGCTGCACTGCTTTTATGTAACCACCAAGGTCCCCGGGGATGTCAATTGTTTCAACAGTTCCCAGGTCTGCAAAGCTCTTGTTGATTAGTAGGGTTACTCCTGCTCTAGGATTGTACTGGCATGCGCTGTGTCGTTGTACATACCCATGGCCACTGAGATGTTTGCATGCCTGGCTGCATGCTTTTCTTGTTAGTTTGGTTTCTGTCAGAACGAGCACATCAGGTTGGTGGTCTTGCAGCACATCAAGCACATCTTCAAGATTCGAGTACAGCCCCCTCACATTAAGAGTCATTACTTTCAGCGTGGGGATGGTAGCACTCTCTTTATTGGGAGTTTCCAATTGGGTCCCTGTGCAGAGCCCCTGTACCTGTTGTGAGTGTATGGGTGGGTGCAATATCTCCTGAGTGTGCGCTGTGGGCTGTGCTTGCTTGTGGAAATAGTTTTGTATGTCTGGTATACTGGATGAGTTGTCATTAGTTTTGGCTGTCGTTGGTGCCTTGGTCTTTTTAGGCTTGTTGCGCTGCCCAGGCTCAGTTGGTGGGTTCTTATTCCGTTTCCTAAGGGTGGTCTGGGTGAGGCCCGACCGTTGGGCTTGATCCTGCTCTATAATAAGCAGATGCGGGGGGTCACTTTGCTCTCTGACATGGGTGTGAGCTGCTCGTGCTTCCTCTCCTGCAAGTCTCTGTTGATGTGCCAGTAGTTCCTCATCTGTGAATTCACATGAGTCTAGCATTTGTTTTTCTGTGCTTTGTTTAATGATGTATAAAGTGCCATGGATATCCTTCCAGTCGGCCTCTGTCATTATTTTCACATGGGCTGGATGCACAGCCTGGTCTAGGGAGTCAACAAGATACCAGTCTGGTGTAGGGCCTTTGTCAGTCCTTCCCTTCCTCACAACATGCCAGTGTCTGCCACTATCTTGCCCAGCGGATGGATTTGTTGTATAATTTACCATAAAAGCCTCAGCCTGGTGTAGCAGTTGTATTATTGCTTCGCTATAATTGCCCTTTTGCAGCTGTTCATGGCCAGAGACCACGTGCATCTCCAAGAATTCAGTTCCTTGGCAAGCCCTCCTGCACCAGAACCAATACAGGATGCGTTGTAGTGCAAGATCTGAGTAGTTGCCTTGTGTGGAATAGTGATCACCCTCCTGCCCTTCTTTATCCTCTCCTGCAGGCCAGGTCTCTTGAAGGTACTTGGTGACCTCTCGTGGAGTGGCAATGGCCTGTCCTACCATGGCTTCTAATGCATGCAGCCCGCAGTGACTGGCAATTTGACTGCACACTCTAATGCGGTTGCGAGCCTCCAGGGGCTATGAGGGTGGCGTGCCTCTGTTTGCTGTTGGGTCGTGGTAGGTTGTTTGTGGGTCTGGGAGGGCTGCAGGGCAGCCTGGGCTATGTGTGGTGCTATGTCAGGCTGTGCAGGCTTGCGTTTGGGAAGCTGCTGAGATGTGCCTGCTCGGGCCTGTGCTATTCTCTGGGCCCGGGCGCGGGCTCGTTCTGTATCCTCATCAATCCATGCAGCAGCAGGGCGCTGAGTGGGGCCTGCTTTATGGAGCTCAATTCCTGCTAGGTCCACATAGTGCATGTGACTTCTGTTTGCCGGGGGCGGTGTATACCTACGTTTGTACAGAGTTAATCCAGTGGCGTTGTGGAGGTATGCGTCAGCCGCTATGGTTGTACTGATCGTGCCATTGAATGCTGCCCAGTCGGCATCAGTCAACTCCTTTATTCTGCGTGTTGTTACATAGGGGATCGAGTCCAGGCTGTACCATTTGCCGTTTATAGGGCTGCGTTTCCAGCATATGAAGTGGCCTGGTTTATGCAGGAACAATGCATTACATCCTTGCGGTGCCAGGGCGAGTATCTGTGCCTTTGCTGAGCTAGTACTGGCAGAGTGCTGTGGGTGGTTTTGAGGGTTCCTTAGGACAAGAAGGGTCAAGTGTATAGTTGTTGTGTAGTATAGCACTATGGAGAACACGCTGTCCACATGATGTCCAGTAAACGTCCATGTCCAATGGACACTTTGGACAGTCCACTAGGATGGAATGGACCCTGGACCCATTAGTCCACTTGACATGTTCTGGACACATCTTGGACACTGTTCTGGACATATCCTGGACACTGTTCTGGACATATCCTGGACATATCCTGGACACTGTTCTGGACATATCCTGGACACCGAATTTGGACATGTTTGGACATAAATCTTACAAAATTGGACATGGCCCAGATGCAAGCATAAGAATGCTGTACAGCACTAGCCAACCCACTGCAAGCTAGCTCTGTTTCAAAGGCCAGAGACCACCTTAAAACCTAGCATCACCCACTAGATCCATCACCCATCACTAAGACCCATGGCTTCGTCATCTATCATCTCTCCATGATCTGTGTCCAACCCCTCGCCCTCCCCGTCAAACTCCTTAGCCTTCCGTTTACGACCACCAGGCCCCCCTTTGCCTCTACCACCTCCATTGCTGCCACCCCTGCCCTTTCCCTTACCCCCACCCCTGCCTCCTGCCGCTTTGCTGCGCCCTTTCATCCCCGCCTCTGCACCTGCAGACTGGTCACCACCCGCTGCTGCTGCTGCTGGCTTCTTCTGTTTCACCTTCTTAGCTGCCTTCCCCTCAGCACCAGTGTCCCCCCTCAGGCGCTTCTCCCTCTGCGCAGCTGTCTCTGCTTGAGGGAGGGTGCGCCCATTCAAGCCTTCACGCAGCTGCTGCATGTTGGCTGATTTGGGATTGGCTGTGGCCTCTAGCACACCCTACATGCAGTGGAGCAGCACATGCAGCTTTTGTCAATGAAGTTGTCATCAAGCTTCACAAAGAAGGCAGTATGGCTGAGATACTTCCACTGCTGCATGCCTAATGAAATCAGTAGAAATCGGAGGAGCAACATCAGCAGATTACACGCCCTTCAGTTTAGGGTTTAAGTTTACAGTGCGGGCAACGACTACAACTTTCTAAACCAAAAACAACAACTTTATGAACCAAGAAACATCAATGATCTAAGGTGTGGCAACACCTTATGCTTTGGAGGATATGACATGGATGCCTTTAAGTGTCCTGGTGTGTTTGGGTGTACCGTTGCAATTCGCAAGTCCTTTTACAAAGAGCACAAGCCTGCATAACATCGTACGCACCATTGCCCCACCCAAAAGACGCTTTGCTTGCTGAGATGGTCAATCTTTCAGAGCACACCACACGAGAAGACATGCTCTATTAGCAGACCACCAGCCCATGTGCAGATGCATTCTGCCAGACAGGATGAGGAGGGGGCAAGCCAGACACTTCATTTCAGTACTAAACCCTAAACCTAAAACAGCAGAACTGCGCACATACAGTATTGCAAGTGCACAAAGACCATCTGCCATGCTACATCAAGTGAGCAGAACGAACTTACCGGCTTGCTCGCCAGCACCATCTCCAAAGTTGCAGGGGATAGACCTCCCTCATCCATCTCCTTCTTGAGCTCTGCGAGTGCTGCTAGGACCTTGGGGGCCAGCCTCTTAGGGGTGCTTGTGCTACCACGCTCAACAGCAGCAGCAGCAGTCCTGGCTTCATCAGCTGCTTTGGCATCTGCCTTGGCTGATAGCCTTGCTGCTGTCCGCTGCCTGGGGTTGGGCTGCTCCTGCTCTGCCTTTGCCGCAGGCTTGGTTGCAGTTGCACTGCTCCTGGTCCTGGGCTCCTGCTGCTGCTGCTTGTCTGGTTCAGAACGCTCCTGGTCTGGGGTAGAAGCTTCTTCACGTACTGGATCTTGCTGCTGCTGGGAAGGGAGTGACAGGAGCAGGTCATCCTCCAGTTCAAAGTCCTCTTGAGGATCAGTTGCTGCTGCCCCTGGTGCCTCAGTCATCTGCTGCTGCTGGGTGGTGTCAGAAGGAGCCACGCCCTTGCCCTGGCCCTGCATGCATCAGGAAGATACATCCAGATATATTTTATTAGGAGGAGAAAAAGAAGCTTGCCATTCCAGAAAACATCAATAATTGTTGGGCACCTGCCATAACGCGTTACGTGGGTACTTCTCTGTATAAGAAAAAGGAGATGATACAAACTGCAGACCTGCACTTCATGTCCAGGCATGTTTGCAATAAGACGTTATAAGGAAGTTACAAACAAACAATGTTATAGTGTAGTAATACTAAGGTGTTTCAGATCGCAGCTTGCTTGCACGCCAGAGCTTGTCATCTCTTTGACACCAACTAATGTGTGAGCCATACTATACAGCAATG
The DNA here is from genome assembly GCA_963556185.1 of Pseudopediastrum boryanum. Lineage (NCBI taxonomy): Eukaryota > Viridiplantae > Chlorophyta > Chlorophyceae > Sphaeropleales > Hydrodictyaceae > Pseudopediastrum > Pseudopediastrum boryanum. The sequence goes on along the minus strand of OY744498.1, from coordinate 3,240,603 downwards.
TACATTGCGAACAGGAAACATGCACATGGGTGCACCATTAAACCGTTAACCTCTATCCCCTGACCACAGCTAGTACAGCACACAATTGTATGAAGCTGTCTACAAAACTGAAACATGAGATATGCACATATACTACCAGCTGCATGGTCAATGCCTCGCTGAAGTTTAAACCCTCGTCGCTCACCTTCTGAATGATCAGAACCTCCACATTGTCGACGTTCTTGCCTGAGGTTGCCTTGTGCAGCTGTGCGCCCAGCCCCTGGGCATCAGTCAAAACGTGCAGCAACAGGAGCAAATAGTCACTTTCATGTGCATGGGTCTGCAGCTGCTATTACCGATGGTTTGCCAATAGAAATCGTGGATTCAAACATGCTCTTGTTGTGTTGCATGCCCTATCTCAATATACTTAGCCAGCATCAGCTAACAAGATGACAGGCTGTTGGAAGAACAACATGGCAGATCGACCCAAAAACTTCCACCACGTTGCAGACCTACAACTATTGTCAACAGCACATTAAGACCAATGAACATGCTTGCTAGTGTATGATACTGACATAAACTGAGAGCATTCTACCCTGCAGTTGTGCACGTTGTAGAACATGGGCCCCGTAATCGCCTTGATTGAAAGGAAGTCTGCATAATTCCATGTAGCTGCCATTGTCAGGATGCAAGCCGCACAACACATGTTCCCCTGTTTCCCGACTAGCATACACATATCAAGTTTGTTCATCAGCAGCACTTAATGGAGCATGTGCAAGCACTGCCCTTACCGCTGGCAACGGTGGATCCGCATCTAAGCGCCTCTCATAAAACTCCCCATGCTTCTGATACCACGCAGCAGCCGCCACCTCCCTCTTCTTCACAATCTCCTCTGTCGCCGCCTGAGCCACATCCATGCCCGCCTTCCTCTTTTCATAAGAGGACACGGGTGTGTTGTAGCTATTGCTTATATATCTGCAAACAATGCCAAACATGTGCATACATGTAAAGCAACTCTATCCTTGGCAAGGCTTTTGAGAGAGCCAGAGGGCCTACCACTTCCACATCATGGCACATGTTGTGTGTAGGTGTCAGTCTCAAGCTGTTTTCTGAAGAAAATGTATATCTTGAGGCTGAGGCTTGACACATCAATGCTAGAGCCGTGGCTGAGCAATCTGAAAATTTGAAAGACGGACAAAATGTTCCGCAGTATAGTGCAAAGTATGTGTGCTGTGATCCCAGTCAGACCATTCATAGCACAGCTTTACATCCTTGCATGTGTCATGCCTCCAACCCGATCGTGATTATATTTTGGTTGCTACCAGAATTACCCCGTTGCTTGGTTTTCCCACTAGCCTACCCCATGCTTCTGACCCCTAAGACCCAACTCTATGTAGCCATCCGGTGCCTCAGACCTTTATCATGGGACTAAAGACATATGGGACTTACGTGCTTGCAGCTCTTCTGATCGTTGATGCTGTCACGTGAGGATGCTCTCCATACTTCGCCATCACCAGGCCCTCCATTGCATCAGACGCAGCATCCCACCTCCGGTGAGCGTCGGAAGGTTTCACTAGCTGACCATTGAACACGCTCAGTCCGTAGTTAATGGTCTTCTCACCATCAGCATTCTCTGTGTACACCTGTGGCCATGGCATAAAGGGGATTCGCCTCTAATGCGGAGAGAGGCAGATGGCGACAGCAGGACTGCTCAGCCCCACAATGTACTGGGTTGTAATGCCTTGATGATACTTGCTTCATGACAGTAACGACCAGCACATATGTGATTCGGTTGGGCAACGCTTAATGCCTAGCATATAAACTGCTAGTGTAGCACTCCTGCATATAAGAGCATGGCCTCGGTTAAAGGATGTATCTGCACCGACTACTTGAATCAGCCCTGTGCTTCGCACAGAAAGGTTGCAGCTACTTGTTAAAAGAGGATTTTGCCCTTGCCCCTGGCATCACCCATCATGTGCAGATGTACATCCCATCTATGCACTTCATACCATTAAAACTGAGACTCACCAGCTCTGTTTTGGTGATCCTGGGATGCCACTTGTCGATATAACCACTGAGGGTTTTTTTGACGAATTTAGGCAGATCTTCCTTGGGGTCTGAGGCCAAATCAGTGGTTGTGCTCCCGCCTGCAAGGAATACGACCGTATCCGTCAACCCTCGGAAGCGTGGTGCAAATGCAGGTAAGTTCCGGCAGCGGGTGCAGGTCCGTGCGGATCCAGGATGCCACCTTGCACAGTGCCAGAGAGCTGTAGGCCCATGCAGACACATCGCGTATATGCGTACGCTAACACTTGGACGACTGCATCCTGTATAAGGCCGACAATGCATCAATGCCGGCCGTAACTTACCACGCTCTCGTGCGCTGGTGCTAGCGGGCTTAGCTCTCTTCAGAAGCAGCTGGACCTTTAGTACAGCTGTACCTTCGTCCAGTTCAGTGTGCTCGTGTGCGCAGCCCTGGAGGATACTGTCTGCGATGCCTTCCAGAAGGAGCAAGCCGCCGTGTTCGCTTGTGCTCTTGAACTGGATGTCGTCCTCAGGGCTGGCACCTATGTCAGTGCGCAGGATCTTCTCAATCTGTGTTGCAGCATAGTCAGCCGGCTTCCTAGCGTACAGCCAGGAGACAGAGGTAGACTTGGTGGGGTTTTGGATGAACTGAATAAGCCGAATTCGGCTTATTCAGTTCATCCAAAACCCCACCAAGTCTACCTCTGATCATGGCGCAGCCAGTGGCAAAAGTTCGAACTTTTGCCACTGGCTGCGCCATGATCACAACATATTTGTTGCAACTGGGCGCCTACAGTTCGCGCGCTGTGATGTGCTCTCTATAGTATACTGACTCTAAGACGTAAAGCTCTGCTGCACTTGCAATGGAGGTTGTCGTCGAGATGCACATTGGTGAAACTGTCAGGTGAGTGCCAGTGAGGCTTGAATCGCGGGCCCACCTGACAAAGCCCTAGAAGTGACTGGTAGTGACTCGCTCTCCAATTGCAGACGTGACCTGCCGTCCTGCGCGTCAGACATACCCCCTAGGAGTTGCACTGGATGTGCAGACATGGTCTACGCTTGCGTTTCTGTTTTCTGAAGGGCTTGGTGCTGCCTAATAACATCGAAGTCTGTCGACCCTCCTTGTCTTCCACCAAGCCTGGTGATATGCCTCAATTTGTTTTGACGTGGTGGGCTGTCTGTGTTTAACCCATATCGTGATGCGGTTCCTCTGGATTCTTTCCGCCATCATGTTGAAGGTCGCAAGGCACTGGATGGGTGCGGGTTCTGCTTGGGGGATGGAGGGTGAGGTGTGCACTCCAAGACGTGGCCAGAGATGATGTTTGCAACGTCGGAAGAGAGAGATATGACCGGATCATGCTGCTCGTGGACGGTCTGCCTCCGCGGTATGTGCCGGTGCCGATGCCAGTGGCCACAGGCAGAAGTCTAATGCTTACGCATTTGCGCTTCTTAGCAAGTTGCAGGAGGCGTCAATGCCACCGCATCATGCTGCATGTCCAGATCGTTCACGTCGATACCCTTGCCTTACCGCCCTGCCGTACTGCTACATACCAGTGTGGCCTTGTCAGGCCCGGTCCAACCCCGAGCAGGCAGAGGGGCTAGCTGCCATAACATGCGATGCTTATGGCTCGGAAGGGGGGTATGCTTCTGGGCGTGTTAGGTTAGCACATCATTTCTTGCCTGTTCTTGGTGTGTAGTAGTAGGATGCAGTGCAAGGCCTTGTTGAGAGGCAGTGGGTGGCAAGTTGTGCCCGCCAATGGTTGCTGTGGCGGATGTAGATCATGCAGATGTATTGATAGTCTCTCAAGCAGGTGCTTGTTGCTGAGTTGCATTGCTTAAGCTTGAATCCTGAGAGAGACAATGTCGCCTAAGCATAAAACCTTTCTTCATGGCCATCTTCCCATAGCTACATGTGGCTGCTGTAGCAACTAACCACATGCATCATGTTACCTGTGGTGCAGGTATCTTTTTTGGTGACCTCGGGAAGGTGTGCGGAAGTGGGCAAGCAGGAAGCAAGCAGCTGCAAAAGCAAGGAGCAGCTGCAAAAGCAAGGAGCAGCTGCAAATGCAAAGAGCAGCTGCAGGAAGAGCAAGGAGCAGCTGCAGCAACAGTGCCAAGCTGGGCCACTGCAGCAGGAGCAGCAGCAGCAGCAACATTATTGTTGGTTGAGGGACGAATACAAGCTATTCTGTGGTGTTCGGTTCATTGGTTTGCAATGTCATGGTAAGTGCAGGGATGCAGGGTGCACAGCTTTACCGCTTTGCTCGGCTGAAAAGGAGCTGATAGTGTCACATACAAGACATAACAGCTTGCAGGAGGTTGGAGTTGTTGAAAGTGAGCTGCACCTGGTATCGGGCCAGCTTCTTTTACTTCAATGTGCGTGATGCTGGTTGGGGTTTAGTGAAGCTTGAGCTTCTTTAGTCCTTATGCGAGATAGATCACTGCACAGCTTATGAACCGTGCAGCGCCAGGGCATGACTCCAACCGGCTTGTCAATATCTGTAAAGCAGAAACGAAGGCGAGACTGCTAGAGAGTCAAGGCTGCCAGACCATTTAAGAAACGAGGATGACATGCTAGTCATTGCAAGCGCTTCTTATATACTGCTGCTTCCTGCTCCTATAGGAGCTTTGTTTCTACATATACCCGTTATGAAGTGTGCAAGGCTTGCTGCTGGACTTATTGCGATGGATTTTATACATGCTGTTGCTGCTGCTGCTGTCCGCCGTACTGCTCTACCCCTCCCCACACCTAGCCCTACCATGTGACCGTTCGTCTTACAGTCTTGCTTTCTTGGGTGTAGGAACTCTGTTTACATATATAGCTGTTGTACAATGTGCAAGGGCTTGCCGCTGGATTCCTGGTAACTGATTAACATATGCTTTTGATGCTGCTCCTGTTCGTACTGCTCTTCGGCCTGGCAACATTTCCAATGGCGCAAGCGACCGCAGCATCTGAGACTGTAGGTATAGAAGCCCTACCATATAAGGAAGCTTACAGGTAAGAAGGGTTGTTCAAAGGGAGCTGCCGGTGGTACTTGCCCTGGCTGCTTCTGCATTCACAATATCTGCTGCTGGTTTGCGGTTTTGGTGAAGCTTCAGCTTCTTACATGGCGCAAGCAGCCGCAGCATCTGAGACTGTAGGTATAGAAGCCCTACCATATAAGGAAGCTTACAGGTAAGAAGGGTTGTTCAAAGGGAGCTGCCGGTGGTACTTGCCCTGGCTGCTTCTGCATTCACAATATCTGCTGCTGGTTTGCGGTTTTGGTAAAGCTTCAGCTTCTTACATGGCGCAAGCAGCCGCAGCATCTGAGACTGTAGGTATAGAAGCCCTACCATATAAGGAAGCTTACAGGTAAGAAGGGTTGTTCAAAGGGAGCTGCCGGTGGTACTTGCCCTGGCTGCTTCTGCATTCACAATATCTGCTGCTGGTTTGGGGTTTTGGTGAAGCTTCAGCTTCTTACATGGCGCAAGCAGCCGCAGCATCTGAGACTGTAGGTATAGAAGCCCTACCATATAAGGAAGCTTACAGGTAAGAAGGGTTGTTCAAAGGGAGCTGCCGGTGGTACTTGCCCTGGCTGCTTCTGCATTTACAATATCTGCTGCTGGTTTGCGGTTTTGGTGAAGCTTCAGCTTCTTACATGGCGCAAGCAGCCGCAGCATCTGAGACTGTAGGTATAGAAGCCCTACCATATAAGGAAGCTTACAGGTAAGAAGGGTTGTACAAAGGGAGCTGCCGGTGGTACTTGCCCTGGCTGCTTCTGCATTCACAATATCTGCTGCTGGTTCGGGGTTTTGGTAAAGCTTCAGCTTACATGACGCAAGCAGCCGCAGCATCTGAGACTGTAGGTATAGAAGCTCTACCATATAAGGAAGCTTACAGGTAAGAAGGGTTGTTCAAAGGGAGCTGCCGGTGGTACTTGCCCTGGCTGCTTCTGCATTCACAATATCTGCTGCTGGTTTGGGGTTTTGGTAAAGCTTCAGCTTGTTACATGGCGCAAGCAGCCGCAGCATCTGAGACTGTAGGTATAGAAGCCCTACCATATAAGGAAGCTTACAGGTAAGAAGGGTTGTTCAAAGGGAGCTGCCGGTGGTACTTGCCCTGGCTGCTTCTGCATTCACAATATCTGCTGCTGATTTGCGGTTTTGGTAAAGCTTCAGTTTCTTACATGGCGCAAGCAGCCGCAGCATCTGAGACTGTAGGTATAGAAGCCCTACCATATAAGGAAGCTTACAGGTAAGAAGGGTTGTTCAAAGGGAGCTGCCGGTGGTACTTGCCCTGGCTGCTTCTGCATTTGCAATATCTGCTGCTGGTTTGCGGTTTTGGTAAAGCTTCAGCTTCTTACATGGCGCAAGCAGCCGCAGCATCTGAGACTGTAGGTATAGAAGCCCTACCATATAAGGAAGCTTACAGGTAAGAAGGGTTGTTCAAAGGGAGCTGCCGGTGGTACTTGCCCTGGCTGCTTCTGCATTCACAATATCTGCTGCTGGTTTGGGGTTTTGGTGAAGCTTCAGCTTCTTACATGGCGCAAGCAGCCGCAGCATCTGAGACTGTAGGTATAGAAGCCCTACCATATAAGGAAGCTTACAGGTAAGAAGGGTTGTTCAAAGGGAGCTGCCGGTGGTACTTGCCCTGGCTGCTTCTGCATTCACAATATCTGCTGCTGGTTTGCGGTTTTGGTAAAGCTTCAGCTTCTTACATGGCGCAAGCAGCCGCAGCATCTGAGACTGTAGGTATAGAAGCCCTACCATATAAGGAAGCTTACAGGCAAGAAGGGTTGTTCAAAGGGAGCTGCCGGTGGTACTTGCCCTGGCTGCTTCTGCATTCACAATATCTGCTGCTGGTTTGCGGTTTTGGTAAAGCTTCAGCTTGTTACATGGCGCAAGCAGCCGCAGCATCTGAGACTGTAGGTATAGAAGCCCTACCATATAAGGAAGCTTACAGGTAAGAAGGGTTGTTCAAAGGGAGCTGCCGGTGGTACTTGCCCTGGCTGCTTCTGCATTCACAATATCTGCTGCTGGTTTGGGGTTTTGGTGAAGCTTCAGCTTCTTACATGGCGCAAGCAGCCGCAGCATCTCAGACTGTAGGTATAGAAGCCCTACCATATAAGGAAGCTTACAGGTATAATCCATAACCCCTTATTTGGCTGATGCTGCTGCTGTCTGTGCTGATGCTGCTGCCCTTACAGGACGCTCAGATGATGATGCTCGGAGGCCCTGCTGCTGCAGCTCGCAATCTACTCGGCGCATCTTGCTGGTTGTACTTTGTGGCAGTATGAGCTGGTTAGAGTGTGGCAATGCAACCTTTGCGTGTACATGTGCCGGTAGCGTTTGTGTGAATCAGGGGGTTCTCTAGGACCTCCGCGTTATCGTGTATTACTTGACAAGCACTAAGTACTAGCAGCAATCCTATTTAAGGGTACAATGTGAAGCAGTTGGCATGCTGTGTTGTGCAGCCACAGGGGGGGGTCGCATGGGTATTGCCCCTCTGAATCGTACAGGCCAACCGATATGTGTGTGCACGACTCAAGGTAATGCTCAGTAGATTCTAGCTGCTGGACCTCATGTTTAGGCATGCATATATTGTCATACATGTCGAAGTTTACCCGTATTCTGTTCCACCTCGCTGCTCTTTGTGACAGCTTGAGGTGCGGGGCCTATGGCACTTATTGCTATGGCATATCATGAAATGTAATAATGCTCAGTAGATTTGGCACCGTCTTTTTCTAGCTGTTGCTTTGTCAATCATCGGGCTGCAGTGGAGATTAAATTTTTGTTTGATTATGCTGTGACCTGGCTTGTGTTAACTAAGCCAATTAAGCTGCTCACGAGGAAGCTGGTACAAGCTCGGTGTTAATCAGTGACTGGTTCTCATAAAGCAGACCATTAAAGTATCTGCCAGCAGGAGCCACCCTCGCTGAGTTGGATGGTTGTCTAAATGACTCATTGTATCCAGCACCAAAGTGTGTATGTATCAGCAGCCAGGCACTGAGTTAGTAGCTGCAAATGTATGGGTAGTATGCATGCATTGAGCAGAACTTTAGGTGAGCAGCTAACAGCGCTGAAACTGCGGAATGTTTCTTAAGTGGTGTGCCATGAGCCACAAGAAAATTGCTAGGCAGGACCCACCAAATGCACCTACCATCTGATGGATCTAAGGACCATGGTTCCAGGCCATTACCCAGCCAACCAGGAATAAGCGGTGTCATTGTACCATACATCACATGCACTCAACTACAGAGGGAGAAAGAAATACGCACAGGGTGAAGGAGGAAACCCCTCCTTGTGATGTTAGTCGAAGGGAGTACTGGCCCTTCAGCTCTGAGAGTACATGTTGAGAGAGAGAGACCACTGCACAGGTCTCTGAGCCGTGCGGCACCCGCCACATTGATTTCAAGGCAGTTTGCTTGATAAGATTATGCAGCTAGAAGAGCACTCAACTACTTCCATGTAACTTTGATACTTTCTATCCACCAGAAAGCATAAGTTAGAGACACTGAGTACGCCTGCACTCTTAGCAGCTGTCTTATCTACTCAAGAATTACTAGCTAGAGACACTTATTATTCTCTTAGCTTTAATTGATCTGCTGACCCCGGTCACAGCTCAAAGCGGGATTTTTTCCAAAGCAAACATGGAGCACTGTCGTCATTACACATGGACACTGAATCGAAACATTTACAGCGTGGTGTCTCTCCTCATATAGGACTGAGACTCAGTCTGGATTTCGGTCTCGGTTTCGGCTCATCCTCAACACACCTGGATACCATCATCATCCACATACACTCCTGCCTTGCAAATAAATGAACAAACACTGCATTATTATATATGTTAAGAGAGACGACTGCACAGCCCTCTGGGCCGTGCAGCACCCACTGCATTTTTAAATATGTTAAGAGAGACCGCTGGACTGCCCTCTGGGCCGTGCAGCACCCGCAACACTGCATTATCACATGAATCACTGCACAACTCTTGGGCCAGTGCAATGCCCACAGAACAGCTCCAAGAAACTCTGCTATTGGCCTTCGCATTTGAAGAGCATACAGACATATGGTACTGCCTGACTGGAACAGGAGACTAGTCAAACATAACTCTCAACGCACCAGAATATGTCAATTGTCTGGGTAACTATGCATGACAGTCAGGTCCCCTCATGTACCAAACCCGCGTACTAAAGTACCGGTATGAGCAAAGCTAACTGTACAGAAAACCCCAAAAACAGGCAGCACTGCCTTCGCTCTCTGACTTAACGAGCCTGTTTGTAGAGCACATTTTCAGCTGTGTGCAGACCCTCAGCTCCAAAGCATATCTCAGCTCTCCATACATACTAGGACACTTCCACTATAATGGATAATATACAGCTTTCAGGGGAGTACTTATGCAATTAACTCTGAAACCCTGCAGCACCCTCACAAGTTGCTCTCTTGCAACTGCGCTCGAGCGCCCCCTGACTTGAAGCGCAGCGGGGCAAAAGCCATCCACAACTTTTGATCAGCAGTTGTGTATCTATGGACAAACAAGGGTGCCTCTATGGTCTGCAAAAGCACAGGATAGTCCATGTCCTTGAAAGTAAGGCCCCTGGTGCCCTGGTCCTGCGCAAACAAAACCATCTCACATATGTCCTGATCCTCGTAGGGCTGCCTGTATGGGAAGAAGTCGGCAATGGCAATGCGCAAATCAATTGCCTGCCCACCAACCACTTCAGCTGGCAAGTGTAGGCGCAGGTAATACCTCACCTGCCCAGCATACGGCTTCAACTCTTCACCCACGTGGTATGCCACAGTAACATAGCTGCCATCCCTAGTGCGGCTGCGCCCATAAGCTGCTGATGTGGCATATCCACCACCTGGCAAGAAGGCCCGTTGATGCTTGTAAGCCTTAATATCGCCCCAAGCAGCTAGCCAAACTTCCCACTCCTCCTCCTCCAGCATGTCCCTCAGCAGCTTCTGTACTTTGCCCTGCAACTCCACCGACCAGTCAGCGCCCTCGAGCACTTTGCCAGGCCCAAGCAATTGGCCTCCTGAAGTGAACTCCGAATCATACATGACACCGAGGGGTGCCCTATCCTGCTTGGTTTGGGCTTTGTACTCCTGCCATGTCAAAAGCTGCTGGATAGATGCAGCTTTGACCGCCTGGAGAGCACATCGGAGCATGTAGTCAAGCATCATTGTCTTCTCAGGACTGCCATGCGTACGGTACTTGGTCCTCCGCTTGTACTCTCCGATCAGGCGTTCAACCCAGAGCTCCCCATACCGCCATGTTAAGCCACGCTCGAGTACTTGCAGTAACAACCGGCAGCACAGGAGGTGCAGATTGTAAGTGCACAAGCTCACGGACAGCTCCTGCGGAAGGATAAGCCACCAGAGATAGCCTGTAGTCAGGCAAAAATACTTACATGACATGCACAATCCTTACTCAGCTAGGGTTCAGGTTTGTGTTTTAGGAGTTGAAATGCGCATCCTGGTATCCTTGTGACGCCAGGCCTCGTATATCTGGGATGATTCTGCTGGAACTACCCATTCTAGGGCCAGTGGATCTTTCTTCACTCTGAGGAGTGGGACGTTACCGTGCTAGTTTAGTGCTGTAATGCCTGGTCCATCTCTATGATGGCGAGTACAACATGAACATGAATGCTGGTACACCATCCAACTCCCTACACAATCTTCTGCTTGGAGCAAGATTTTGCATGCGGCGGGATAAGAGTAGGCCGTACACAGATGATGGAGGCTGTACACAGATGATGCACATCCACATGGCTGCTTCTTCATAACAAACACAACCGTTACAGTATGTCACTACTGCTGCTACTCTAGTAGGACAAGACGCATCCTCTCCTCTTACGGGTCAGGCTTGACCAAGACAATCTTGTAATCCTGCATGTTCACCCAAGCTCTTGGACTCACCTCCTCTGCAAGCTTGCCATACTCCAAGAGCTCCCTCCGCGCCGCCAAGGCTGCAGTTGTCAGCGATGCAAAGTTGTCAAACTTCTCCATAGCCATGTGGAAGACAGCAAAGCGGCGAAGGTGGCCATAGGCTTTCTTTACCGCCCCAGGTGTGAGCACTTCCACTGCTGGCCGCCCTGCCGGCCGGAAGAGTAAGGGAAAGAAGCACTCAACAGCACGGGCACAGTCCTCTATCTGCCATGAAGCCTTGTTGCCCATCACATCTCTGTACCTGTTGTTGAAAGACGGATGGAGCTCCAGCCCTCCAGCCCTTCCCCTAATAATCCTCCTTGATGCAGGGGGGATCAGGATATCATTTGCAGGCGCATTCTCACCACCCGCGTCCTGTACAACATCAAAACGACGACATGCGGGAACACAGAATGAGAATTAAGCATGCTCGAAAGGTCAAACAGACCATCACATACATAGTCTAGGCCACATAAGCCGGTACACAAGCACATGAACAAGCCTCCTCAGGTCCAGGGTGTTTTGGGCACGACCGGAGTGTTGCTAGAGCATCTGCATTTCAAAAATACAGACAGGATATGCCCTGAGACTTAAGCCCTCCCAAAAACCAGCCCTCGGTACCGCAGCAGTCACAGCCCATATAGCTCCTATATTTCAGATCAGGGTTCTGCTGGCAACTAAGGCCCCATTTGGCCATAGGGGTAAATGGAAACAGCGCCAAAAAAGGAGACGGCAATTAAATCCGAAACAGGTCCGCAGCAAAGATTTTCAGCCGCCCAGCGCAAGCCTGTCTATCTAAATGAACCATGGAACACAATTGGCCTGATTGTCGCCCAATAAGAAACATACCTGTTCACCTCCTGTTGACTTCTTTGCAAAGACTGTATTCAAGAAGTCCTTGAACACACCCAGGTAGAAGGCATGGCAAAACGGCACGATCCATATCCTGTTGAAGTCCACGTAGTGAAGGGAGCGGACAAGAGGTGTATACCCCTTGATCGCAGAAAGCCCATTATGGGCAATACCTGCAGCAACAGAGAGCACATGAACTGACGTCGCCAAAGGAGTGGCCATGAGGAGGCACTTTTGCTGTCACACACTCTAGCTCCCAGAAGTGGCCATGTGACACAGTGTTGTGAGAAGGGTCCATCTAACAACTACATGCCGCACCTTAAATTTTTGTTTGTTTGTTTTATAACAGGAGCACGCGTGAAGAGGATGACCTTTGCAATCTGGAAATCTGAGCAAGAGGATGGGGATATTCAGAATAAACTTAAAACTATATTCAGACCTGCTGGGGAGAACTATGGCCATGATCCCTGCTAGGGTTTAGGGTCAAGACTTAGGGGTTAGGAGGCACAGGCAGAAGAGTCCTCCTCCTTGGAAAGCAAAACTGAACAAACACTGTCCTTTCAGGTCAGCCCACTCCCACTACTTGAACCACTTTCGTGTCACGTGTGCACCCTGTTGACCACATGATCTGTGCACTTACCCGCCTCATATGTGACACGCTCAACAACAGCCCGGGCTACTTGCTGCTGATGGGTAAACATCCTTGAGCTGTCATTGACGCCCATTTGGAAACAACACCCGTCGTGCTGGCCTCTGCTAACTTCAGCAGGTTTGGAGTAACCCAGGTAACGCACCACAGTGTCGCACATGGTCCCCATCAACTTGCAGAAGGGGCACGTAAAGTAGGCTGTCCAGGAGGCCACTGCGTACATGAGCTTTGCTCGTGCTGGGGAGTCTGCATAGATGCCAGTCAGCATCACCATGTGCCGGAAAGCAGCACCTGCAATCACCTTCCCCGTTTCCGGTTCCTGTTCAGCAGGCTGGATGTCAACCCCGCGTTGCAAAGGTCCTGTATGTCATGCATTGCAGATAGAAGGGGACTAGCGTGAACATACCATATTCAGAGAAGAACAAAGTCCACTAACAGTACAGGCGCTAACCATATAGTCGTGATGTGGAAAAGAAGCAAACAGTTCTGAGCCCAAACTGAAATTAACTGCAGAAGTCAACCTAACAGTGTACATACATGTCCAGCAGCCAATCAAGCTCAAAAAAGTGATACCCCTCACATGCCCCTTACCCAGCTGACTGTGCCTTACTCTGACCCACATCCCCATATCTGGTAGTGCACGAGCCAGCAGTGTATTGCCATACATATCCCCCACATAGCTGCGTTGCGTAATTTCCACACTTCACGCCGCCCCTGCCACCTTCACCCCTAACAAATGTCCCTAGCCTTGTATACCTGCCTTTAAATTTCTTGGTTTGCCCATGCTGCATTCACTGCAGCAAATGCATGCCTTACCTTCTGTCACTACACCTTCTCCCCCTGTTTGCGGTGCTGCAGGTTTGGGAGGGCCTAGCCGCTCAAGAGCAGCTGCTAAGGGCTCCAGGAAAGCATCCATATTGGGCGGTTCATCAGGACCCTCGATGCAGATGACTAGCTTATGCCACTTCCTCCTGAATGAGTCACTGCCACTGAGCCCGCCATACCTAAAGAGGGATGAGTGAAGGCAGAGCAGTCAATAGCTTTAGGCATCATGCTATCGACTTGGTCATGAGTTGCTGCCTGCAGTTCCTACCTCATAGCCAGCAGAAGAAATCGAGCAGTTCCTTGCAACACCTTTCTCATAAAGCCTCAGCACTTTCACAAGAATAACATGGACCCTATTGCAGCCAAACTTAACATACCAGGCCTTGGCAACAGGCAAAGCAACTTGCATTCTACACCGTGATTCCCAGAATTCCCTTAAACCTTAAATCGTCATGAAGCAGCATGCATCCCCACAAATTCCCATGCGAGACCAAAGTATGTGGGCCCACCTCAACATGCAGCCAGATGCAGACAAAGCAATGCCAGTCAGATTACCTCAGGAACATCAGACCAGTGCCATGCTGGGTGAAGTTGTACGGCTGTGCATAGTCAAACCCTATCTCTACGCTGCCGTTATTCTTGTCATCAATAGCCCCAGCAGTTGCTGCCGCCATCCTGGCATGCTCGGGTGAGCCCCAATAGCTTCCAACAGACGTCTCCCGCTGCTTGCGGAACGCCACCACAAAGTCAGGGTCCTGCATCAGCTCCTTGATGGATGTCTCGGGGTCAATGAACCAAAACCGCTGCAACCACAACAATTCAGATGAAAGGCCTTAGCAGGTGGCAACGCCAACGGGTTGTACAGTGCACAGCTAAACATTGTCTGATTGCTGCAAATGACAAGATGCAAGCAGAGACTGTGCAGCCCAGTGGAAACCGTTTGCCATCTGGTACACGGCTGCTGTTAAGATTGGCTACCCCCAGAAACATATATATTTACCTGTGCACATGCACAAGGAGCTACAATAATGGAAGATCTGCACAGCAGCCCAAATCAATACTAATAAGTAATAGGCCAAAAATGCCATAGGCCCTGCACCTCAAGCTGTAAGCAAAAACATCAATGTGCAACTGCATGGTATTGATAGCCCTGTACCATGCAGTTACAATAAAACTAGGTTAGGAGAAAGAGTGGCAGCCGCCCTATACCATAGATTTGACCAACACAATACAGTGCACTTGATGCAAGCCTTACCCTGACAGGGACGAGCTTCCCCTTCTGATGCTTGAAACGCCTGCCCTGGCATTTTGCACAGCTATCATCTGCATGGTCTTCCCACGATGATTGTGGTGTAGGCTTCCACCCAGTGCACCCAAGCGGGCAGGAGTGCCATTCTACAGAGCTGACTTCCTGCACCCCCAAGATGTTCTTCATGAGGTAGTAGCTTGGAGGGAGGACGTTTTCCTGGAAAGGAGCAACATGAACAGTGTTGCCCATGCATAGAGATTGCCACAAGAAGACTCAGATACGCGATGTTGCCTCTTGCGGGCTGCCGTGCATTACCTACCTCATGTCAAACCAAGCCAATCAACTTCATAAGGAGGTCAGTCAAACATGCAAACAAGTACAAACTTCTTTGTTGCAAAGGTATGATACGGAAGTGCTGCCCACCGAAAACAAGTGGGTGGGCAGCATACATCCTGTTTGGCAGAAGCACAGTAAAGGCAGCCGGACAAACTTGCAGAAATCGCACCTTAGGCAGCAACAGTTGGCTGAGCATTCCTAGCATAGCGCCAAAGGCGGCGTCAGTAACTGCATAATCAGCCTTCCAAGCCATGAGCTGGAAGACAGACTGCTGGATGGTAAGAGCAGCCCCATCATAGAGCAAGCGCTCGGAGTTGGCTTTGTACCAGTCTGTTTTTGAAGAGAACTTTGGTATTTGGTTAGGATGTTGGTATTGGTCAAGGGGAACCCCTCGCTGACTCCTGCCTGCCCATCGCCATTCTGCTTGCTCGGCGTCTGCTTCTGCTTCTGCCTCTGCTTCTCGGCCACCCTGCCCTTCCCCTGATTGCTCCTCTGCCTGCTCCTCTGATGCTTCCTCCTCACTACCTGAACCCTCCCCCCCGTCGCTGTCGTGCTCATTGGCTAGCATCTGCTGCTCAAGAACTGCACGAACTGCCGCAAGCTGTTCTTCTGACATCTGCACCTGCAACCTGTCTTGTGCCGCAGCAGACAGCCTAGCTGCAGTTTCTGCAGTCCTGGTAGGATCTTCATCCTCCTGCTCAAGATCCTCTAGAGCATCATAGAACGGCTCTTCTGCAGGAATTAAGCCTGTCAGGTGATACTGGATTGATGTACTTATGCAAGTTGCAGTCATGGCGATAGATCTGTTTAGCTTAGCCTCAGAGGCCTCTGCTTGCTGCCGAATGCTCACCCTCTTCAGACTGTTGGCCCTGGTCCTGGTCAATGAGATGGTCACCACCAGTTCCAGTATGTGCACCTGACACCTCAGGCCCATCAGCATCCATACCATCCGTTGCACTGCTAGATACCTCCTGTGCATCCTCAGCGTCCATATGAAAGAGGCCATCGGCAGGAGGGTTGCACTTCCCAATGCCATGGTGCATATACCAGGCACTCTGCTTCCTATGGTCCCATTTACGGCAATTTGTACAATAGCTCTCATCTTTACCATCTTCTCTTGTTCGTTTTTGTGCAAGGCGAAACCTGCTAGGTCGGTCGCCTGACTGCGGCTGCATGGTTCACCGCATGAACAGACACACAGCAAGCAGGCCGCATAACGCTGTCTCACAGGATTTGGCACTCGAACGAACTAAGGGAGCGTTTGGAATGTAATGTGGCACGTGGGAGGCCTGTTCTGCAGAGCGGCGCAAACGGGCTGGTGTCCACTGGACACTGGGCGGCACTCGGAGGCACTTGGACCCCATATGGACTGTAACCAGACACCTCGTTTGTCATAGTGTAGGAGCTTGTTGATAGCCTCCCATCTGAACCAGCCGTCGGCATTGCAGTCAGGCCTATCGCTGTCGGCTGGTCTTGGGACTTGTGGATGTCGGAGTAGTGCTTGGGCTTCAGCTGGAGTGATGATTGTTCTGCCTGACATAGCATTGAGTGCATGCAGTGCGCAGTTCCCGCGATCTTGCGCTTGGCAGTACAGTCCTACGGTTTCTGGTGTGACCCACTGTGTGTGTGGGGTGGGACTAACCTGACGCTGAACATCTGCATATCCCCAATTGGGACTGGAAGGTTTATGGCAAGGTTCGCTGAGGCCTTCCATATCGTGATCGATCATTATAACATCTTCGTCCTCACTATCAGGTTCGACAAGGGGGTCCGGACGGTGTTGGGGACCGTTTCTGGAGATGTGCGGGGCTGCTGCGATGTTATGCGGCTGTGGGGCAGCTGTCTCAAATGGCTTCTGCTTGGTCGGTGCATTGCCAGGGGCCATTCCAGGGACTGCTGCTCTAAGCATTGCATCGATTCGTCGCATACCCTGCTCCGGCTTCGACCTGCGCTTTACCGTGTGGGGAGCTTTTGGGCCGCGTGTCTGTGGTGCTTTAAAAGTCTTGCCTGCACCTTGCATGCTTGGCATAGGGGGAGGGACAAGGCTGAGCCCTTCGCAAGAAGCTCCTGTTGAAGTTCCCTGGAACGTTCTCAGACTGTCCTGTTCCCGCGGTATAGTGGTATATACCCTGGGTCTAGGATCTGCTTGGCCGTGGCTCTCATTCTGCCATTCTTCGCCGAGTAGCTCTGCAGTGGCAGCATCTTGTCTGCTGAAGCCCGCTCTGTGTACTGCATACCTGCCCAGCGTCGACTCGACGTAGTGTAAGGACATTGTTTCTCCTGTCTCCCTGTGGTCGCTTGGCTTGCCTGCTGTCGCCGGGATGGGTTGGCGTATCCATCGTCGTGCAGTTTGGGGCAGTCTTCGGTCGTATAGCTTTTGTTCATGAAGTGCCTGCTTGGTCGAGGCTAGGTGGAAGCAGCGGAGGAAGTAGTCTGCAGGGACCCAGGCCCAGCCTCTGCAAGGACGCACGCTCAAGTCTGGAGGGTCTTTGGCTGGCATTGCCAGGTATAATTGCTCATGTACATTGTCCTGGAGGAGGTTAAAGAGATCATTGACCCAAAGGGGAATCAGCCTGTCTTCCAGGTTAGGCATACTCAGCAGGTAGGTGGGGCAGTACACCCAGGCACTTTTTGATTGCTGGCAGCCTGTAAGGTGGTGTGCCAGTCCATGCAGTTGCTCATAAGTAGTGCGGGCTTCGGGTCGATGGAGGCCCTCAGGGCAGAGTGCTCTGAAAGCCTGGCATTGCCCTTGACACCTCGGGTTGCAGCAAGTGTTATGGTGACATGCACTCTGTCCTAGCTTTGGTTTCCTTACGAAGGGCGCATTGGGCACGGTCTGGGGGTGGGTGGCCCTAGCCTGGCAGGTGACAGCAGTGCGATCATGGGCCTCATGCTGGCTGTGTGGGTCATTGGGTGCAGTGCAGTTTACATGAGGACATGAGGCTTCTACTGGGCAGGTTGTGTCTGCTGCTTTACAATCCTGGGGCTGGAGGTTTGCTGATTGTGGAGCATCATTCTGTCCAGGGGGTGTTGGACGCATGTATGTGACTTTAGTGTACCTGTAGATTCTGTAGGCTTTTCTTTCAAGATATCCATTGCTGCGTTGGATGCAGCGCCTCACTTGCTTTGCAATTGCTCGTTTGAGGTAGTGTGCGGCAAAAGCCCCAGGGTGTTCCATCTCCATTTGTAGGCGAGTTTGACATTGCATGACATACTTATCTTGCAGCCTCTGCTTAAGGGCTTTCATGCTGTTTTGGACACCTTTGGCTTTTTCTAATAGGCCGGTGCGCTGGTTGGTCTTTCTTTTCTTTGTGACATTCAGCTTTGTTGGTGTGGCATTCCGGGGTGTGTACGTGAGGCCAGAGATTGGCTTGCCAGCTTCATAGAGGTATGAGAGAGACCTCAGCGTCAGTATAGCAGAGAGCAGGAGATAAACAGGCAGATGGTCTGGAGCTGTGGCCAGAAAGGGAGGTGTGGCTGGTCTCTCCAAGGAGCTGCTGTTGGTCAGGGTAAAACTCCAAATAGCAAGGGTGGAGGTGCTCCTAAGTGTCCTAGCAAGAGTTGGGGCAGAGGTTCCCCACATCATGGTGGTAGCATATGCTGGTGGGAGTATCATGTTGCTGTTACTGTATGTACAGGCTAACATACCACCATGTCTGAACGTCAACAAGCCATCGGTATCAATGGGGCCTTGCTTTGTTGTTTGCATGAAGCTGCTGTTACCTGTTGCCATCGAAAAGGCGATGCTGGTACTACTACTTGTAGCCGGCCTGACGCCAGAGGCTGATTGTCTGGTGGTTGTGATGTTATCAGCGGGTAGCGGTATGCTGCTGCTGCTGCTGGTGGTGCTGGCATCAGGTTCTTGTGTCGCCTGCTCGACCTGTTGGACATTCCGGAAGCTGAGAGGCTGTGCCCCAACCTGCTGTTGTATGTTTGAGAGTCTATCAGTGAGTATCCCATGAGTTCCATCAACTGCGAAATCCGCCTTGGGGTTACTATGCACTGTGGCTGCAATGGGTGCCTGGGCTGACGGGAAAGCAGAGGGGGCGAGCTGCTCGTAATCAACTGTACTGGGGCGGCCACCTGCATGCTGCAGGGTAAAGTTCTGAGGAGTGCTGTCGTTACTGAGCTTTCTGCCTCCTGTCGTAGCAAGGGCAGTTTGCGGTGGGAGAGCCGGAGTGAAAGGGTGTAGGCCAGTCGTATACGCGGCAGCATTTTTCAGCCCTGTTCGGGAAATTTGCACATCTAGGAGCGGACAGCCCTTCATGTCATGCAGCCGCTCCCCAAAGGTGGCATTATTGGGGAGTATTTTTCGGAAAGCCATGCTGCTAGAGGCAACTGCGGCTCTTTTGGACTGCGTAGCTTGTCTTCTTTGTCTGGTGAGGGCCTGGGTGTGCGTGGACACTAGTGAGAACGGAGGTCTCTGAGTCCTCGGTATTGTCGTGTAGGTTATGCTATACGTGGCCGCGTTCTCTATGTGCAAGAGTTTATTTTTGCTCTGCCGCGGCGAGAGTGCATTGGGTGCAATTCCTCCTGAGTTCGCAATTGGCACCGTTCCGGGGACCCTTACTGGCGCTGCTCTACCCTGAGATTCACAGGACTGCGAGCTGGGACCCCTTTCTGGTTCACGCCATCTTAACATATCGCCATAGTACAAGCAGATTCGCTGACAGCAAGTGCACAATGTGGCCATGTAGCCCTGCTCCCCTTGGAACCCTCCGTCTGCCTTCGCACTCAGTCTATGGATCCGTCCCCTAAGGATAACTGCGAGCAGATCATCATAACACATCCTGGTTAATTGCTGGCACCTTCCCTGACCTATGCGGGACCCTATTATGCAGCCCTGGGACCACTGCAGTGGTAGTGCTGCTGGAGCTAGCATAGACTGCAGTTGCTGCTGCCTGAGAGGAGAAGCCTTAGGTAGCTGCATGGCGACTCTTTGGCAGGGCCTGTCCATCCTCATCCCTCTTTCTTCCTGATGCTGAGGCGCCTGCTCCTGCAGGCTTGTCTTGCTTGTCACCGCCCTGCAGCATGGCACAGTGTATGCACACATGGAGAGTTCGCTCAGGGCTGCAATGTTCATGTGGCTGGATGATCTTCCTTGCTGCAAGGTGGGTGGCTGATGGTACAAATCAGTATGGTCTGGCACTTCTGATGGGTGGCAGGAGGGGGGCAGGGGAATGCGATGCCATAGTTCAGTCAGAGGAATTGTGGGAATTTGGTTGATATATCTAACATGAATGGTGAAGGAAGAGATGAATGGTGAGTGAATTGTGGGAGATTGTGGACAGCAGATAGGAAGCTCATGATAAGCCCCTGTACCTTCTAAGCTCAGCAAAACACCATGGGAACTATGTTCTTTAGCAGCAGCAATGACCAGGCATTCTGATTGACTGATGTGAGGGGTACACTCAGCAGTAAGTGCGGCATCCCATGACACACAAGCAGGCATTTTGCTGCCAATAGTAATAGAGCATCTGAAATCTTGACAGGATCGAGCCCTATAGGTTTGCTGGAGCGCAGGTCTGGTGGCAAAGAGTGGGAATTTGCATGCAGGGCACTGTACGGTAGCGGCACAGTCTGGCAATGTCATCATCTTCCTATGGGTAATAATAGTAGGGCATGCTGCAGGTCTGTGATGGCTTTGGTAGCACTCAATAGTCAGTAAGGGACATCAGCACATACCCCTGTTGGGCTGTCCGGGCAGTTGCAACGCTGGGAAATGCATGTATCGTACTGCAATTGTGTCCTTTTATGAACTGCACCATGTTTACCTCCATGATCATCTTGTAGCTAACCCCCTCTGCCAAGGCCTTCTGGACGTTGGCTACCAGGTTGGTGTCTCGGGGGTTGGACTCACCCACAATGCTGCTCTTGCTTGTGGACAGGAGCATGAAGGTGTTACCAATACGAGCCTGCTTGTGGCGGTTGTAGCCCAACACACTGATGAACTCTCCCTCAGTCCCCACAATCAGCTGGTACACCTTGTAGCCCTGCGGCCGATTCACGTGGATGAGCCGGATGCTGCGGAACTTGGCGTTGCTCAGCAGGGCAAGTTTGTGCAAGGCGCTGGTAACCGCGTTAACCGTCAGTGTTAAGGGCACCTTGCTCATGGCAATGCTGTAGGGTTCTGGCTCCCGGCGGCCAAGGATGAGCTGCTGCACCTCAGGGGGGAGTTCTCCCACGTGCACTTGGTACAGCAGCTCACCCGCCTTGGTGTTGATGACTTTCTGCTCGGTGAAGTACTCGATGTTATCGTAGTCCACTAGTATGACACCAGTGTACGGGGAGGAGGCGTTTGGGACTCTGATGTCTATGATCTCCAGCCGTGTGGCGTCCTGCTTGCTGAGGTCGTCTGCCACCTTCTGCTGCAGCTGCCGGAAGCGTGCGAATTTGCCGAGATTGATCAATGACGGCGTGTGCAGCCACATGGTATGCAGGTCCTTGACCTCCACGGGGACTGCTTCTGGGTACTTGCGGCGGAATGATAGCTGGTACTTGCCATCAGCCGTCATGTATTCCGAGTCTCCGAGGTGGAAGAATGCCGAGTCAGCCGTATCAGGGTCCTTGAACCGCAGGATGCCCATGTGGAGGTCTTCTTTGGCGCTTTCGGGGATGATGACAGTTTCCACACCAGGGATTGCAGCAAGGAAGGCCTTAGCAGCTTCCAGGGTCTTGACAGTACGGCATTCGTAGCCAGTGACGATAAGGGTCACCCTGTGTGACTCTGGGACTGTGCTGAAGATGGAGGGGTAACCATTGAGCAGAGCATGCCCTGGGTAGGTGTGGTCCCAGTAGATGGTGTAGTTGGAACCTTGGATTTGGCTGTGATCGATAGCTGATGCTGCCTTTGCTTTGTGAAGGGCAAGCTTGGCAAGCAATTCTGGGGAGGGTTTGATGGAGACCATTGGCTCCTCTCCTCCCGCCAAGACTTTGCGGCTTGTTTCAATCTCGGTGAGGTCATTCTGTGCGCAGACACAAAGGGACATTGTGAGGAGGATCACAAGACATGCTAGCGTGGCTGGCAGCTTGGGAGTGGGTCGTTTCTGCTTGAATGCTGAGGTTTTGCTTATGTGTATCGTACCTGCTGCCTGTCTGCCATGATCTGATCCTGCATGGTGCCGCCGTTGCTCATGTTGGTAGGTTGCTGTCTTGTGGTGGCGACCTACGACAGTAGAGACAGTAGAGCTTTGTGACTGTAAGGGGCAAGATGGCTGACTTGAGACTTGGGCCAGGTGCATCATTTGCTGTTTGCGCACCCTACCTTACTATTCGCTGTGTCGTGGGTGCTGAAGTCTGTTGCTATGACAACCTCTGGTCCGTACAGCAGTTGCTGTCCTTTCACGCCCTTGATGGGAAGGAGGTATGGGCTGGGGACGTCGCTGTACTTTCCCGAGCAGGCTTCCTCGCTGTTGCGCATACAACGCTAGAGTCGTTTGCGTAAGATGCTTATCAATAGTGGCACGAGTCCTACGGGACAGGGCCTGGTCAGGTTCGGAAGAGCGTCGCGTTCGGTTGATCTCTTAGGCCAGCTTGTGCTATCACTAGCAGGTATGCTCTACTGAGCGGAGATATGAGCTTGTTCTACGGACGCTTAGTGTATCTTTTCACCTTAGACCGAGCGACGCAAGTTGATGCAGGTGTGCCGCGCTAGGCTAGGGCACCTCTACACAGGCTACTCAAGATGGGTACGCGGCACCTGAGCTACGGGAATGCTACAATCTAACTGTTGGCCTGCCTTAGGATCTTAGCCCCTTTCGGTGATGGATGTTCTGGGCGGGGCTGCTTTTATATGTTCTGTACTAGTAGGACTAGCAAAGTGGGCTTGCCGAGGCTGCGCCTGGGCGGGAAGTGGGAGCTGTCAGGCAATTTGCCTTTGGAGGTAGTGAGCGGTTCGCAGGGCAATGTAAGTCCCTGTTCACCAGTATTCTAGTTCTAATCCCCTCTATATATGGCGCGTGGACTGAGTCTGCTGCGTTTTTGACGCAACGCAGCAGAGGCGTGGAGATGGTCAGGTAGGTTGTCTGGAGTATTGAGAGCTGCAATGGCTGCCAAGGAAGCTCTCTGCTAAGGAGGGGGGTATCTATAGTCTCGGCACAGTTACATCCCGCCGAGGAGCTGGCATCGCAACCTCGTTAAGCAAGGATGTAACATGCGCGTACGCGAAGATTCACAGATATACACATTTTTTTCGTTAGGATTTTCTGCGAAAAAAAAAACCAGTCACTAGTCACCAGACGACTGTACACGTGCTAGTGAGCAATCACAGGCCATACTATCCTGCCATGTCTCTGCAGCTCCTTCGTGGTAAGGCCCTTGGATGAAATCCAGAATGATGTGCTTGCATGCATGAGTATCTAGGTCACAACAGAGAGAGAGAGAGAGAGCTACGCAAGGAGGGGCGTGAAGTGCCCTCCCGCGTAAGATTAAGGGAGGGGCCCATTGGTGTAAGGATTACACTGGGCCAGCCTACCATAGGATGTTATCCGTGCCCTTCGGGCTTACCTCATTAGCCCGCCCATGGTCACAACAAAGAGTGAATTAAATCTGCTGGCATGCCACTGCCACTCCCTTACCCCCAACATCGTCATCTTACTATCCCAACCATATGTAATGCCTGATTTAAACAGTCGCCATCAACCTACTGCCAAGCTAGTTTGTAGTGCACACTGCTTCCCTTGCTGTTGAATGGGCCAACTTAGTCAGCATACAACAGACAGAAGTTTATATCGGTAACTACCACCTCTCAAACATGGTCAACACCACCCAGACACCACAGTCATCTATACTATTCCTAACACAGGCTCATCATATCCTCCCTCCCCCAGCTAACCTAGGCAGCTCCGGCAGCAGCTGCCATTTTCGCCGATTCCTCCATCACCTTGTTATACTCCTCCTCCGAAACCACATGCAGCAGAACCTGTCCGTCTTCCACCTGCCCCCCCACATGCAACCCCTCCCCCCCCATCACCACACCACCACATGGCGCAACAATACTGTGCTCCATCTTCATTGCCTCCATTACCACCATTGGTTGACCGAGGTTGACTGTTTGACCAGGTTTGACCAGAACTTTGACCAGCTTCCCTGGCATCGGGGCATGGACGGCACCTCCAGTGGCAACAATGGCTTGTGCGTCCTTGCTCCAGCTTGGAACATCCCACCTGATTATGGGGAGGGGTTTAAGTTTAAGGCTGGTTTTAGGGTTTGGGGTTCAGGGTTTAGGGTTTCAGGGTTAAAGGTTAGGGTTAGGATTAGGAACATCCCACTTGATTAGGGAGCAGCAAGCCGTGCCAGCAGCAGTACTGAGGGGCTTTGCGTGACAGCTTGATGTACTGCGATATGTGACATTCTTGCTACCACATATCCTGAAAAATCGCAAGTGCAGCAGCACTTGAAATACAAGCAGCAGCAGGAGCTCATGGTATGGTTAGAGGCTACGTGGGAACAATTCTTTATTGCTTGACTTCATGGAACGTTTGCCCCCGCCCCCAGGCTCTTCCTCCTGAAAGTCATTAGCATCGCTGCAGGACAACAGCACCCAGCCCCCAAGACGGCTCTCCCTCACACACTAACCTTAAATCCCAAGG
>OY744498.1:3022762-3215991 GCA_963556185.1 Pseudopediastrum boryanum | reverse complement strand
TATTCGTCCTTTTAAACCGCAAGAGGACCAACCAAACACAACATTGGATGGATACGAAGCACCACTGATAGCCTCGGTCACTGGGTGCTCCACCTTTGCCCTTAAGAACACAATGGAAAGTAACCTCAACAGCGGCATGAGCCTCAGAGTTCCGGGTCCACAACAGCCTGGCACAATAAGCGCATAAGATCAGCAGAGGGTCTTGGGCCCTTCCTTCCTTCCCCCGCACTCCCCCTCCCCCACCTGCAGTCTGGTATTCATCTCCATGAAGTAAAACTCCTCTGTCTCCACATCCACAATGAACTCCACCGTCCCAGCATTAACATAACCCACAGCATGTGCCGCCCTCACTGCAGCCTCCCCGATATGCTGATGGAACTCCAAGGGCAGGCCAGGAGCAGGAGCCTCCTCTATGATCTTCTGATGGCGACGCTGAACACTGCAATCTCGGTCAAAGAGGTACACGGCACTACCATGACCATCTGCAATGATCTGAAACGGACAAAACAATAAGAATCGTGAGGAGTTTGCCATGCAGAGGGACAAGCAGAGTACTCTATGGACACAGGAGGACTAAACCCTGAACCCTAAGCTCAATACATTCAACCCTAAACCCTACGCTCAATACATTCAACCCTGAACCCTAAGCTCAATACATTCAACGCTAAACCCTAAGCTCAATACATTCAACCGTAGGAGCATTGAATGGGTGCCTTGCCTTGGCAAATCTCTAGGAGCTGTTTACTTTAGGGCATGGCTCTGCAACCAACACATGTTTACACCATATCAGCCAACCTGCCCAGGGTTTATGGTATGTTGCTCTTGTTTTTGCAACAGGACTCCATTTCACAGGCAAGGTGTTGTACCATTCACATGATGAGCTAAACTATGCACAGCAATGCTTTCTGCAGATGAACACCTTTTGCAGATGGCGTATCCATATTCTCCATCCTATATACTATAGACAATTGACAGGAGTCTGCTGAATAGCAGGCCCTATGGTGTCACCCTCTTGTTCTGGGAGAGAGCATGATATAGCCAAGCATATGCTTCCATGGGTTATCATGTCACCCTGTAAGCTCTCTTGGCGATGTCTCACCCTCCGCAATGTCTCACTCTTCCGAGATGGACGCATAATAGACAACGTAACCGTCTGAATGTTTTTTATTACTTACAAAATAAATCCCAACCAAATTCAGCGCCCTAAACCCTGCACCCCCCTGGTGTACCTGCACCTCCACATGTCGTGGTCGTGTGATGTACTTCTCCAGCAGTACACGATCATCATTGAAGGAGGACAATGCCTCACGCTGAGCTGATGACAGAGCATGAGCAAACTCACCCTGCGGGCCAGGAGGGGCGGGACAAACAAGATTGAATTTCAATAAGTGAGAGTAAGGGCGCTGGTGCCGATAGGATGCATGGGGGGGCCGCATTTGGGAGGCATACTTCAAGGGTACAGTAAGCCTGCCCTTATTGGATTATATCTCATATAATTCAATAGATGACAGTGCATGAGCAAACTGCCCCTGCGGGTCAAGCAAAAGTGTGGCAGCACCTCTAAACCTTTGAAGTAGCCAGAGTTGGGGCGCCAGTGGCAAAAAGGCTACAAGGTGGGGTTACGGCCCGCATTGAGAAGCATCTTTCAAGCGTGTGATAAGCCCTGACTGAACTACATTTCATTGTTTCCGTAGATGACAGTGCATGGGCAAACTCCCCTGCGGGTCAGGAGGGGCGGGACACACAACACCCAACTATTTTAGCCCTGCTGGTGGTGGTGGCCAAGAAAAGCATCTTGTAGGGTGTGATAACCCAAGAAGATAAAACACCCGCCTTCTATTTTGCAACTTTCTGGGGCAGGTTTAGGCATCAAAAGCAGGTTCAGCTCAACCAGCCAGCCACTCAACCACCCAGACCTCCTTTGCTCTGCAAGAGATAAAAGAGCTAGCATAGTCAAGGAGGGCCAGCACTGCCCTATTCTTCCCCGCTTCGCCCTCTCTGTGCCTTTTCCCCTCCAATCCCCCCCAGTTGTCTGAGGCTCCCCCCTGCCTCTCTTCCAACCCAGCAGCTCATCCAGCTTCTGCCCTATCCTAATTGCGCTAGCGTGCCCCAGCCCCCAAGTACTCTACATTCTTAAACCCCATGATGTAGCTCTCATCTCAATACTTCTATTGTCCACCTGTACCAGTAACTATACTAAACTATTTTTAACCCTTGATGTTCCATTCCTCCAGAAGTAGTCGGGGATGTCCAGCCTGGCTTGTGCTGTGTATCACTAATGCAAACAATTAGGAGTCCGGCCAACCATAGCAGAAATGCTCGTAGCTCGCTTGTTGCGCCTGTGGCCATTGAACCTTCCACACCTTCCAATGCAGCCAGCAGCCAACTCTTACAAGCTAAGCCTATACAACCAACTTTCCATCTAAGAGCTAAGCATAGGGCTAGACTTGTGTTGTGATGCCCATACCTGATGAACTAAACCGTAAAAACTAGATAAACCCAACCCTAAACCCTTATGCTTGTGTTGTGTCCCCCCCAATACCTGACTGTGCGCCAGCTTCATTCCCTTGCCGCCTCCTCCTGACACAGCCTTCACAAGCAGCGGGAAACCAATGGACTGGGCCTTGGAGGCAAGCCTGGAAACAAGGAGGGCATTAGGGTTTAGGGTTTAGGGTTTAAACAGCGATTTTACTCTCAGGCTAAGCTTGCTTGGGAAGTGCTTCTGAAGACGGAGGAAATAAAAGGTGGGTCTAACTTCCTGCATCCTTGTCAGTATGTAGGGAAGCCCTGCCCAGGGACGCTGAAGGAAGTAGCTTCAGTGACTTAGCACTTAGTATTGGTACTGAAGGTGGGGCAGGGTAAATAAAACCCGTTTCTCATTACTGAAGCACACAAAGTTATGATATGATATGAATAATACAAGCACCAGCCCCTGAAGGAACAGCTCGAGCCCCAATTTTGAAAGATGCTGCCTTCCTGTCTTGTGCAAGTGCTCTCTTATCAGACCCCTGAGATTGAAGAGGCTCTTGCTGGGTAACATCATGCAAGCTGCTGTGGCTGTTAAATCAGAATGTGCCCCTATCTCTTCTGAGCTCTGCAAGAAAATGGCACACTTGAAAGCTGTTAAAGCTGCTGCAATGCAAGCCGGATCTTTTCAGCCTTGTGTGACATCACCTCCCATCTCTTTGCAGCTTCAAAGGAAGCTTGAAGCATGAGGACTACTGCCCCTTCCTCCAAAACTGATAATTATGCTATGCGAAAGCAGGCTTTAACCTTCTTTGTCACTCACAGTTGTTCGTCTTGATCAGCTCCATGGTAACCAGGCACCACAGGCACTTCAGCCGCTGACATGATACGCTTGGCCTCGCTCTTATCACCCATGGCTCGTATAGCTGCAGCCGGGGGTCCAACAAAACGCACACCTTGCCGTGCGCATGCCTCGGAGAAAGCTGCATTCTCCGAAAGGAATCCATATCCTGGGTGGATCGCATCTGCACCTGCCTTCTTCGCAACCCCGAGGATGACTTCCCCGCGCAGATAGCTTTCGCGTGCTGGTGGAGGTCCGATGCAGTAGCTTTCGTCTGCCATAGCCACGAAGGCGGAATTTCGATCAGCCTCGCTGTAGACAGCAACAGTGGGGATGCCCAGCTTGCGAGCGGTAGCCAGCACCCGACATGCTATTTCACCCCTGTTGGCTACCAGCAGCTTGCGAAGAGCAGGAGGTAATGTCTGCGAATAACTACGGCCCAGCGGTCCCGAGAAGTTCACATTCCACAAAGGCAGGGCTCTCGGGACGAGCCTGCACAGGTTCAACAAGCCAGGCATCGCACGATGGGGCAGGATATGTACTGGAGTCTGAATAGTTAACACCCAGCCACCCTGTCGTCATACGGCATCTGAGAAGCACAGGATCCCGGAAACCAGGGCCTCTGCAGATGTTGCGAAACTAGCACATGTACCGATAGAGCCCTCAATGATTGGCCCCTAAATCGCATCCAAACTCTTGTGCTTGAGGCGAGGCTGTAGGCAAAGCAAAAGTTGGCAGGAAGGATAAGCCAATCCAAGGTTATTGCGCTCAATGCTGACGTAGGAATTGTAGTGCCTCCTGAGTGACTGCAAGTGACTGAGAAGGCGGGAGGCGGAAGGCAGGGCAAGCCGTGCATAGTGCCCAGTTTAAACGCGCTTACGAGACAGCTAGACCCCCGATACCAAGTCCCGCAGGGCCTTGTCGACATCAAGGGGCAGACAGTTGCATACTAACCCACAAGTCCACAAGGCTGTTCCAGCAAGTGCTGATCCCGGGAGCCACATCAAATTTAAGTCACAGACCCTCACATTATGTGCACAACTACTTGGTGCTGCTTTCACCTAACTCCCAAATGCTTCAGCAACAGTTCGAGTATCTGCACCAGTTCAGTTTTATAGAAAAGGGGACGGGCGCTGACTGTTGGTAACCAAACAAACAGAGACCCACGGTGTGGCTGCACCAAGGCAGCTAGGTCGAAACGACCAACACACCGGGGTCCAACCCCATTTTCCTACTCAACGGAACAGGACACACCACAGAAATTGCAAAAGGACCACCACATAAATTACCACATAATCAGTAGCTACGCACCCCATCAAGAGCTCAAGCCATTGGGGATCATCCATTTGCTTGCACTTCTTTAAGCTCTTCATAATCGCTAAAAAAGAGATGGTGGGCTCAGACATTTTAAGCTCCCTAATGGTGGTGGCGTATGGCAGTGGCAGCACAATGGTGAGCCTGTGACCAGAGCAAAGGGGTTCAAGTGCCTTGGGGTGATCCTGGGTATGAATGAATTTGAGGGTGTCTCCGTAGGAGTAACCTGCATAGACACAGCAGCTAGGCGTGTCACTTGGGCCATGATCTCACGATGATTATGTTACCGGTAATGCGTTTAATTTTGACCTTTATGCCCATCCATGGATCCTAGTTTGGCTCTGTCCAGGCTCCCTCTTAGATGCATGATCATGGAGTTCAACTGGTGGATGGTGTTCAGTTTTTTCCTGGTTCTATCTGTGTTAGTGGCTTTGCCACCCCTGTGGTGAACTGTGGCACCGCACGCGTGCCGATGGGTTTGCCAATGTAAGATTCACACACACAGAGGTCTTTTCCATTGAGGCAGAACAGGAACAGAATAGAATGGACCATATTCCGGAATATGGCACCAATATCACATGTTGCAGGGATTTTTCATTCTATTCAGGTTTGCAGTTCCATTGGCACTTGCAATCGCCCACTGTAACGTCAACGCAACTGAGCGGCACCCTCATAACGTCATGCCACAACCCAGAAGAGCAGCAGACAATGCAAATTGTGATGTGTTAGGACGCTGGTCGAACTGTGATGGTGGGTTTTTGCCGCATGTACTGCGGTCAACAACTTGGCCCATCCTTATGAAGGTCTCAGTCACAGCATTGCTAGATGTATTAACTCTTGGCCGCTTTTAGGCTACAGGGGCGTCGTTTCTGCAGGTTGAATGGGCCGGTCTACGGACCTATTCCATGGTATACGTGCTATTCCACTTGCTCGAGCGGAATGAGAATTGCGGCTCAGTATTCCGATGGAATACGCTTGTTCTGGTTCTATTCCAATGGGTGGAAACGGAATTGGAATAGAATGCGAATAAATCCCTATTCCACCCCATATTGCATCGTTTATTCCTTTGCATGGTTTGTGGTTGAGTCCTTTGCATGGTTCTTGTACATCTCCAGCCCGTGGTAATCGTCATTGTTTGCCATGCCATTGCAACCGATGGAGGAGTGGGTGGTGTTCTTGATCATGGGCTCTGTCTTGCCTGGATACATGTTTCGGTATCAGTACTGCTTGGTTGGTGGTCTGGAATCCATTGTGTTTGGATCCATCCGATGGTGTGTTTGGTCGTTTCGACCTAGCAGCCCTAGGGCTGCTAGGTGTGGCAACCGCAAAGGCATTTAAGGTGTGGCAACCGCAAAGGCATTTAAGGTGTGGCAACCGCAAAGGCCTTTGCGGTTGCCACACCTTAAATGTTTGTTGTTGTTGTTGTTGTTGTTGTATTCCGCGATGGAAGAAGGCTCTTAGCGGGGCCAACCTGTAAGATCTAGTCTTGACGTATTCAACATGAACTATGAGTGAGCAAACACCTCAATGTCATGGGGGCTGTCATGAGTGTTGTTACAGTATTTCTGGCCATGGAGCCTAGGTTGGCTCCGTACGGGCGCCCCCTTTGAGGGGCCATGATGTAATCGTAATCAGTTGTTCCCAGCAGGAAGCTGCCCAGAGCTGTTAGAGGCTCGTCATCATACGGCTATCATATATATA
This sequence comes from Pseudopediastrum boryanum, assembly GCA_963556185.1. Taxonomy (NCBI): domain Eukaryota; kingdom Viridiplantae; phylum Chlorophyta; class Chlorophyceae; order Sphaeropleales; family Hydrodictyaceae; genus Pseudopediastrum; species Pseudopediastrum boryanum. Next base: position 3,209,669 of record OY744498.1, on the reverse strand, counting down.
TGCGTAGCTGCCCTCTTGCGGCTTCCACAGCTTAAACTCGCTGTTTGTTCGTATGATGGCGTCATGATATTCGTGGCAGATGACCGGCGGGCTGGTCAAGGAGCCCCATCATTGAGTTTTTGTTAGTAACATCTTGCTGAGTTGCTGGTGATGCTTGAAGTTGTTATACATCATTATGAAAGTGATTGAAGGAATACGACTGGCACTTTTTGCTATGAGCCCGGCTCATAGTATGAGCCTTAATTGGCTTCCATGGGCTTCTGGGCTTCTGGGCTAGTTGGTAATTTGCTAATTTGGTAATCATGAAATCGTGAGGCTTGCTACATACAATGGTTGGTTTGCTGTACCTCAGGGGGATGGTCAAGCACAGGAGAAGGGATACCCCAAAGGCATGCCCAACTACATTAAGCATACTGGTGGAATTCCCTTTGCTCAGGTTAAAGAATTAATGCGTTTCTGAACTGGTGCACATCATTTGCGGGTGGAAACTGGGAGATGGTTGAAGCCTATAGGCTTCAACCATCTCCTCAGTGGCCTTGACGGAGTGGCAACCTAGATAGATCTAGGTTGCCACTCCGTCAAGGTCACTGAGGGTCAGTCAAAAATGCACGTGGGGTTTCACGGTGGAAGATGAGTATCATGTGTTGTTTGAATGCCCTAAGTATCACCGCATCAGGTTGAAATATGAGATTGCTTTGTTTTTTATAATTGGTGGAGTGTCAAGGGTTGCTAGGTCAGTGAAGTTCCCTGGGAAGGTTAGTGCTTTTATGGATCAGGAGCCAAGAAAGGTTGCTGCCTTTGTTTCAGAGTGCTTGGACTATAAACGTTTTGAGGCACCGGACTTACATCCATATGTGACAACTGAGACGCTTCGGGAGTTGGGTCTGGTTGAGTACAAGGTTGATACATTTTCGTCTGATTATGATGACTAGTATGTTGATGAGTTTGGTTTTGAGTTTAGATGCCCATGGAGCCTAGTTTGGCTCCGTTTCGGGCGCCCCCGGTGTGGGGCCAACATGTAATTTGTAATCTGTATTAATCTGTGGGGTCTCCTTCTGCTCTTGGACAAACAGAACCCATGGTGCGATTAGTGTGGGATGAGGCAAAGCGTATGGACTTTTATTCTGCACTTGAGACAGACCCAGCAGTGATTGCTCTGCTTGCAGATGCCCAAACAGCTACTCTATCTTCTGAGACACTGGATCAGTCTGTCCAGTTGCTTGGGCAGGCCCTTTTCCAGGCAGCCAAGGTGGTTGGGATGAAAATTCGTGCGGTGTCTAGCTCTTGTCGGCGTAAAAAGGTCCATCAGCCATGGTTTGATGATGAGTGCAAGGCCGCCGTGCGGGCCCTTCGTGGTGTGGCTGTCACAGCTGAGCAGACCAAGCAGCTTCGCAGTCTCTATCAGCGCAAGAAGCGTCAGCATGCAGGACAGCAATACTCCAGGGTTGAGCAGCTGTGTCGGTCTCAGCCCACATACTTCTGGAAGGCCCTACGCCGTGGCATTGCCCAATCCAGCCCTGTTGTGCCTACAGCTGATGAATTTGCCCAGCACTTTTCCAGCGTCTTCAGTGGGCCGCCTGTGAGGCCCCCCTTGCCATCCTTGGCACCTCGTACAACAGAAGACTTAGATGACTTGTTTGGGGATGATGAACTTCAGGGTGCCTTCAAGCGACTTAAACGCCGGGCCTCTCCTGGTAAAACAGGCCTCCCAGTGCCTGCTCTGGCTGCCTACCCTGTTCGGTATTTGATACAATCCATCCTACGAGCTGTGCACTTAGCTGGCAAGGAGCCCGCTGAGATGAGTCTTGCCTTGTTGAATCCTATATATAAGCGTGGGGACCATTCTCAGGAGGTTAACTACCGCCCTATAGTGGTGTCCTCACTACTCCACAAGTTATATGCCAATTGCTTGGGTTCTGGGGTGTATGTGGCCCACACTCAGTACAGTCACCAGCATGGTGACATGTTCCCCCGGCAAGCAGGGTTCTTGCCTGATCGGAGTACACTTCATAATATGTTTGTTGTGCAGCATTTGGCTCATCATGCGCTCACCACCAATCGTCTCATGTATGTGGTATTCTTGGATGTCTCGGCCGCATATGATACTACTGATCATGGCAAATTGGTGGAAACTCTCCTCCAGTTGGAGTTTCCCGAACATCTTGTGCGAGGGATTGCAGGCATGTACCAGGGTTTGCGCTATCAGGTGGTTACCCATGGAGTTGTTGCAGAGCCTTTCCATGTTGGTATTGGGGTCAAGCAAGGATGCCCCCTGAGCCCCATGTTATACAATTTGTATGTCCAGCCACTAAGTGGAGCATTAAGTGCACTTGATAAGGGGCCATGCTTCCCTGGTCTTCCTGGGTGCCATCCGGACTATCATTATGCTGATGATGCTGCTCTCATGGCAGAGTACCTCCCCGACTTGCAGGCTTTGCTGACCCATACTAATGTCGTGCTAGCTGCTCGCAATCTTAAGCTGTCAGTGCCTAAGTGTATCGGACTCGTTTTGGGTTTGCAGGCGGGAGCTCCAGTTGGTGAATGTTCTTTGAGTCTTGGTTCCGCGCCCCTTGCATCAGCTTCACCTACTGAGGGAACACGCTATCTTGGCCTAATTTATGACACAGCAGCCTCTGCGGGCACTATGGCAGCTCACATGGCCTCCTGTTTTTCCTCTTCTTTTCATGCTGCTACTGCTCAGATGCGTGCGGCACCAGACTTTCCCTGTGCACTCCCAGCCTTCTTGAAATTGTTGCACAATGTTATGGAGCCAGCTGGTTTGTATGGGTGTGAACTCTGGGGCCTTCTATCTATTCCGGGTTTGTGGTCGTCTGATTGGGCCCTTGCTAAATTCTATAGCCTTAAAGATCCTTTGGAGGTTAAGCGGTGCCGTCTGGTCCGTCAGTGGTTGCAGCTCCCTCAGTCTGTGCCTCTTTTGCCTTTGTTACATGAGCTTGGATCTGAACCTCTTGTGCATTGCTATGTTCGGCGTGCTGTTCGTTTTTATAACTGCCTTGTTGAGTTGGATGCTGCTTCAGTGTATCGAAGTGCTCTGCAACAGAACATTGATGATGCTCTCTCCACTCGCTCCCGTGCCCATAACTTTGTGGGGGCTCTTTTTCAGGTGCTACGGATCCTTTTGCCCCGTGAAGGTGGTCTTACTGGACATGCGGTGGAATTACTGGACATCCTGCTTGGTTGGTGCTCTGGATTGTGTTTGATTTGGGTACACCCATCAGTCTCCTGCTGGTGATTTGTTTGCCGTGTCCGTAGTTGGATGTCTGCTTGGGTATTCCTCTTGCTTGGTGGTATGGATTCCATTGTTTTTGGACCCATCCGATGGTGTGTTTGGTCGTTTCGACCTAGCAGCCCTTTGCGGTTGCCGCACCTTAAATTTTTGTTTGTTTGTTACTCGCACCTTGCGAGCTTGCTTGCCTTTGGATAGTGATGGCATTGATGAGGCATTGCATACTCGGTACACTGAGCACATTCAGCGTCTGTCCCAGGTTGTCAATGGTCCTGGGTCCCGTATTGGTCTGTATTTCAGGGTTGTTGGTACACATGTTTTGGGCGTTGTCCCTTCTTTTTACTCCTGTCGACTGTCTCATGGTGTGTTGGTACGTTTCTTGCGTTTTCGTCTTGGTTGCCATCATTTGCGTATCCATACTGGGCGTTGGCTTCCGCCCCTCCTTCCGCATTCTCAACGCACTTGTTTGCGGTGTAGCTCCACAGTAGTTGATGATGAGGCACATTGTTTGTTCGTGTGTGAACACCCCACGATTATTGAGGCTAGAGATTTGTTTCTGGCAGCTGTGGTTCCCCCCGTGGCCGCGTTGTCCTCTCTCCGGTATGCTGATTTCTGGGCACTGTCAGCCACTGGCTGTGTCCCTCTCTCGGCCTTGGTCAAGTATGTGGCCGTGTGTGTTCGTGTCTGTTGGTACTGCCATCAGTCAGGTGGTACTGATGTGGTGGATTTACCGGATATCTTGCTCCCGGCAGGTCAATATTTGGATATGTTTGATTCGGAGTCGGAGACAGATGTTCCTAGTGATTCGTCTGATGAGGAACTGGTTGAAGTCTAAATAGCTACATGTTTGGGTATTAGCCTTGGTTGGTATGCTGGACGTCTTGGGTGGTACATATGCGGTGGACTTACTGGACCTCCTGCTTGGTTGGTGCTCTGGATTGTGTTTGATTTGGACACACCCATCCGTCTCCTGCTGGTGCTTTGTTTGCTGGTGCTACTATTTGCCGTGTCCGTAGTTGGATGTCTGCTTGGGTATTCCTCTTGCTTGGTGGTATGGATTCCATTGTTTTTGGACCCATCCGCTGGTGCGTTTGGTCGTTTCGACTTAGCAGCCCTTTGCGGTTGCCGCACCTTAAATTTTTTGTTTGTTTGTTTGTTGTGTGCTTGCTTCTGTCCTTTCCTGATGGGAGCATGCTGGTTGTATAGCTAATACCCCTTTGCTGGGTTCGCCATCACCTCCAGTATGTGTTGCACAGATGTAGTATTGCGGATCAAAGATCAAGATTGAGATACCCAACTTACAGGTGAGTCAGCAGGGGCGTCGTCACTAGACACACCCGAAGTTGAGATGTCAGTATGTCACCACGCAATCGTACTTGCCAACTGCCCAGTCAGTTGCCATACACGGTTTCAAAAGCACATCATGGACCAGCATGAAAGCCACATGCAAAGTAGCCTGGATTTGCACCCGCACCAGTACCTGCAACTGGCCCACCGCAGCGTTGCAGGTGTCGGGACAAAGAGCCCAGCAGGTCGGCTGCCTCCGCAATCGTCTTGCTCCTTGGAATAGTATGCATTGAGGTAGCTGGAATGAAGGTGTAACCTTCCTCAAGGACCGCTGCAGAACTCTGCAACAGAACGATGCGGAGCCTGACCCTCACAGTGCTAATCGTTTTTTGCATCAGTACGGTAGCTGCAAAGCGGAGCCCAGAATGCCCTGATGGTTGCATTATAGCATCTGTGCTCACCCCAAATCGCATCTGTGAGTGCGTGGTTCCCAAGTGCGATGTGGGTTTGGAAGCCCTTCGCAAGCTGGAGGAGGTTGCGACGCAGGCCTCCGCGCAAGCAGTTGCAAAGGGGGCCATACCATCCGTACCACCAGTAACAGCCGCAATAGCAGCTCAGCTAGCTGGAATGGCCGGCCAAGACTGCAGCTTCTGCGAGCGAGGCAGCTTCACATACGCCAGCTTCGAAGACTGCTACGCAGCAGACACAATCTGGAAGCCCATCGGCGAATCTATCGACGTCGCTAGCTACACAAGCCTCGCAGATACGGCAGTGAGGAAGATCGCTCCTAAATCATCTCAAACTCCAAATGTCACCGGGAACCCCGAAACCGACCTGAACCCCACTTTACCTCCAGTTGCAGAGGAGGCGATTGCCGGTACAGCTTCCCCACCCTCACCAGCAGCAGTAGCGCCTGCCCCTGTGGATGACTTAGCAGAAGGAGCAGCTGCAGAGGTGGCTAGCTCCCATGAAGGTGCCCCCATTCCCCCAGCAGATACAGCAGCAGCGGCAGCAGATACAGCAGCAGCGGCAGCAGATACAGCAGCAGCACCGACAGCAGATACAGCAGCAACAGCGACAGCAGATACAGCAGCAGCAGCGGCAGCAGATACAGCAGTAGATCCAGCAGCAACAACAGCAGCTGCAGATGGTGGAACAGTAGCTCCAGCAGCTGATGCATGTCCTCCTCCAGCTCTCCCCGGCTGCACAGTAAGTACAATACTGACCCAGACCACATAGTACCTCTGTATACTCTGATGTTGCACCATTTCGCACTTCCTAGACTGGAAGGTCTGCACTGTTTCAACGTACAACGGCTATTTTCAAGATGTGGGTGCAATGCACATGATTGACTATGACATTGCAGTATCAGGCTATGACATTGCAGTATCAGGCTATGACATTGCAGTATCAGGCTATGTACAATCTTAGCTGTCCACTACTTTGGGACTGCATGGTTCAATACATGTCGTTGGCCATCCATGGCGCTGTGAAAGCATGTCAGACTACCACCAGCTCCATCACGCACAGCGTACATGCTCAAGTCATAAGTTCTTGCTTCCCCTTTCATGATTTGCCATAGCAAAAAACGCCATAGGCCCCGCACCTCAAGCCGTCACAAAAACGGCGAGATGGAACAGAGAACGGGTTGTCTTTGGCATGCAATCAGAGTGATAACAAAATTTGCCTAAACATGGGGTCCAGCAGCTAGTCAAAAAGCACATCCTTTGTAAAATCTAATCATTCAGGCAACAGAATGTTTATACGCATTGTTAAAAACACAAAAAATGGACTTAGGCATTACTCACCACCATCATCCGCACAAAGTGGCCCCCTGTCACGTTATCAGTCTGTATCCCTTTGCAGTACTTCCAGTTCCATTGCCACCACCATCTGTGTCAATCTATCAAACCTGGTACCAAACAGAACTTCAACTTATCAAGCTTGATACCAAGAGAACTCCAACATCTCAATTCTGATATCAAGAAAACTTCAACAACCAAAGTCCGATACCAAAAATCATCAACATCTTCTCCACCCCAAGGTGCAGAGGCTGATAAGACAGCAGCTATGCCAAGAAGACCAAATCCCCCGGGCCTAACTCTGTTACCTTAGACTTCAGTCTGAACACAACATTGAGTGTGCCGTTGCAGCATTCATTGGCTGCTTTGCTCATACACAACCCCGGCTAAGCTAAGCTGCTTGCGCCGCTGCATATGTTGTCATACATGCCAAAGACAAACCGTTTTCTGTTCCACTTCGCCGTCCTTTGTGACAGCTTGAAATGCGGGGCCTATGGCACTTGTTGCTATGGCTTATCATGAAATGTAATAATGATAAGCCGCTGCGGCTCCATACCACCCCTGACATAACCGCTGACGTAACCCCATGCTGCTTCTCTGCTGCTGCTGCCGTTCCTCCCACAGGATTACTCCACCTTCCCCGCGGGCTATTACGACTGGGACTGGTGGTATTGGAACTCCACCGCCACCACCGACGTCGTCATCCCCAACTGGGCATGGGTGGTCATCTACGGCTGCCGCTACTGGAACAGAGTTATCAATGTTAGGAGCATCACTGTGCCTGCGGGGGCCAAGGTAAACGGGGTGGTCAGCTTTATCAAGTAAGAAAGTACATACTTGTATAGTGACAGTCCTGGAGCCGCAGCTCTCAGTCCTGGAGCATATGCAAGATCTCCCCACCTTAAAGGCATTATTGTAGGTGTTTGTTGTGTGGTCCCTAGTTGTTGTGGCTCAAGCCGGTTTGGCAGCGGCCATGTGGTTAATCCTGTAGGTACTCACTCTGCTCCCTAGGACACTACCATACAAGTAGTATCTGGGATCATCATCCTGGTGTGGTTGGTCGTTACGGCCTAGCTGCCTCGTATGCAGCCACTCCTTCGGTGCTATTTGGTTGTCAGTGGTGCTTGGTTTCAGTGTGGTCCCTGGGGGGGGGGGGTCAAGGCCAAATGTATGTGATTAGCCGCTGAGCTCCTCCCTCCTTGGAGCTCTATGGTACCTTACCATTGTACATGAGGAGCACAGTACAGGCAAATTGCCAGAATGCGCTGGAGAGAGAATTTTGTGCAGTGAATGTATTATGGCAGCCTTTGGTCTCAAGTCCATTTTGTGCACAGCTGTATTCGGCGCTGGTCCGCAGGTCATGGGGCTAGAGTCAGAGAGGGGCTAGAGTATCAATCCAAGGAGCTCCAGCTCTGCACAGGGGTTTATGCTAACGCCGTGGTGCTTCCCGGTAAGCATAAACCTGCTGTCTGGAGAAATATCTACTACAGTGTCGTTGGGATCTATGTGTTTTGTTGCTCATCCGCTGGCCTGAAGGTCACCCTTGGAAACACTGTCTGAAACCGCAGGAAAAGCGCCAGAGGCCCCACACCTCAAGTAGTCAACAACTGAAACAACAAAAGTTAGCTGAGCAAGTTCTATTGCCTTCTTCCTTCCCCCCTCCCTCCCCCCCCCCTCTCTTTTCTCCTCCAGCTCATTATAGCAGACTCTCCCCTCATTTTGAATGTGGCGCGTATTCTGGTGAATGGTGGCACCTTTCAGATGGGGGAGCCCAACTGCCCCATACGCAGCAGCATCACCATCAATATCCCAGGGGGGAATTCCAACAATGGGATCACAGTGGCTCCAGGCTCTAAATATGATGTGCATGGGGCTACACAGGTACGTCTGAATAAGGGCACAACGTCCCTTTTCTGCTGGCTGATTTCTTACCGTGTGAATGGTGCATAAGAAATACGTGGATTTGGTGGATTGGGAGTGGGGTTGGTTCAAACAGGTACGTCTGATTAATAAAGGATTCAGCGTGTCCTCCTTTATTGTCGCCTTTTTGTGAAATGTAAGGGTGGTTTAAGGGCAAATTAGTTGAAGACTACATGGATGAGGTTGATTAGATGGATGGGATAGTGCATGATGAACCCATGCTTTCCTTGTTGGCACTCTCCCCTGCTTTGATTACCTGTAACCACCCTCTGGGGTGGGATGGATTGTATGGAGTGGGGTCAAAACGTCCCTATGCTGTGCATGAGTGTAAAAGCCAGGTTTTAGGGTTAGGGTAGGATTTTGGTAGGGTTTAGGGCTTAGAGATATGTGCATGGATGTCTGATTCAGAGTTGAGGGCCTTCCTCTTATCCTTTTGTTTTACGCTGGTAAAGGATGCAAGTATAGCCGATGGTTTAGCATGAAAAGCATGAGGTGATATTGGAGTGCAGCCAAAAGGCCTGGATTACAGAGTCCCTTATGTTGTGAATGGGCTGATGTGCATAAGTGAGCATGATTGAGGGTTTAAGGTTTAGATGGTTAAGGAGCGGGGTCAGGTTTCTCAGGATCCAGCGTCCTTATCATGAGTGCATGGATTCACAAATGTGTGTCTGATGGCGGGCCCATGCCATCTGTTATATTCCCTCACCTCCTCCTGCTCTCAAACTGTTGGCTAAGCTTTGATTTGGTGTTGTGGCCAGGGTTGGATGTGGACGCGCATCTCCTCCACTGTGCCTGCCAGTACTGCTGCTGTACCCTCCCGTACCATCAACCTGCAGGAGGCGGTACAATGGTCACCCGGTGACAAGATAGTGCTGGTCACAACAGCATGGAAAGGTCAGAGGGGTCAAAGAGGGGGAGGGCAAAGGAGGGAGAAGGAAGGTGGAATGAGGGGGGTCATTTCTAGGGGGTTGGAGCTGAGGGTGTAGGCAGAAAAGGGGGCGGTAGGGGTGGGGGTGTAAGGCTTGGCGAAGCAGTAGGCAGTACAATGCTTATGACCCATTGGGATTCAACCTGGCAGGAGACAGTCAAGGGGGTTTAAAGGATATGGTAAGCTCAAGATGTTTCTGCTGTTCTGCTGTTCTGCTGTCCCAGGAATGACATTACTAATGTATTCTGTGATTTGAAATGACCCCCCAGAATGTATATGGGCAAACCTCGTGAAAGAACAGTACTTGGGGTTGTAAGGTTGTAAAGAAAGAAGAAATGAGCATGCATGGCCAGGGGATGGTTGCGGAATGGCAGGGATTTCTGCTGAAAGGGTACCCTATGACCATTTTCGAGGTTTAGTGTTGGAAAAGTACATCCTCATAAGACATGTAGCATGCTTGCACTTCCCCTGACCTTCATTTCTTGTAGATGCCCCTATGGCATTTTCATGCCATCACGTAGCATGGATTAGACTAGTATTATTGTGTTGTTGCTCCCTCTCCTTGTGTTGCAGACAATGTAGTGAATCAGAATGAGGTCCTGACCGTGGCTTCTTTGAGTAATGGAGGGAGGACAATCACCACACAGGAAAACATACAGTTCCTGCATTACGGGTGAGCCATCCTTTTGCTTTAGACCCCAATGATAATCATTGACAGGTATGGAGCTAACATCTTGTGACAGCTTGAGGTGCCGGTTCAACAGTATCAGCAGTACAACCAGCAGCAGCAGTTCCAGCAGTTCCGGCAGCAGTATCCGCGGTAAAGGGTTAAAGTTGGCAGTCACTCAATCCTGACTGTGACCATTTGACAAGCTGTACAATGACTTGGGTGGAATCTCAGGCTTTGTTTTTTGGTGTTTGCGTGCAGTTTCGATACTCTTTGCGGGTGGGTTCTATTGGGTTGGGACTGGGTTGGTCTGGGCAAATGTGGAGTGGGTGGATTTTGCGGTGTTTTTTTTCTCTTTTTTTGAATGCTTCTTGGCCAGTTTGTCCATATCTGAGTTGGTTAGCTTCAGTGAGAGCGCAAAGTGAGAGATAGCTATAGGGGGATAAGCTTGCTAAGTATACCGGGGAAGGTGTATGTCTTGGTCATTTTGGCTAAGATCAGTTCTCATATCGATGCACAACTGCTTGATAACCAGTCTGCTTTTAGGAAGGGGAGGGGCCTCACTGATGCTCTGTTCACCATACGCCAGGTCATCTCTAAGTCTGTAGCATTCGATCAGCCTCTATTCATGGCTTTTGTGGATTTGCGTAAGGCATATGATTCTGTACCGCGAGACACGCTATGGCGCATCCTGCATGTGTACGGGGTACACACAAAGCTGATAGAGTTGCTGATGGACTTGCATACTGGCACACAGGCTGCTGTTAGGATGGGTGGTGTGGTGTCTGAGTGGTTTGATGTGCATGGCGGGGTGCGGCAGGGATGTGTCATTGCTCCCTTGCTGTTCAACATCTACATGGACTTTGTGGTTCGGCAGGCAATGGCTCAGATGCCGGAGGGATGTGGGGTGAAGCTAGCCTATCATGCAGATGGGAAACTTGAGCGTGATGGGTGTGGTAGTGGTGGGTGTGTGGAGCTGTTGTCTGTTCTGCTGTATGCAGATGATATGGTGTTGCTAAGTCCCAGCAGGGAGGAGTTGGTGGTCATGCTGCAGGTGATGGACAAGGTTGCTGCTAGTCTTGGGTTGCGCATCAATGCAAGCAAGACTGAGATCCTGTCCATTGACAAGGATTGGAAGGAGGGGGATGTGCCAGTGCAGCAAGGACCAGAGGTGGTTATCAGTGAGGGTGTGGTAAAAGAGGTGTCACAGTTCAAGTACTTGGGAAGTGTGCTTGTGACTGATGGCAGGTTGGATGTGGAGTTGAATATCAGGAGGGGTAAGGCTGTGGGGAGGTTTAAGCAGTTTGAAAAGATGTGGGGTACCAAGCATCTGTCATTGGCTACGAAGGTGAAGTGTTACAAGGCATATGTGTTGCCAATTCTGCTGTTCGGGAGTGAGTGTTGGTCCCTGACCAAAGTGCAATCGCAAAAGCTTGAGCGGGTGCACTCTAGCTGCCTTAGGAGCATCCTGGGGGTCAGGCTGTCAGATCGGCACACCAATGAGCATATCAGGAAATCATGTGGGGTAGCCACCTTGTCAGCATACATCACAGCAAATAGGCTGAGGTGGCTGGGGCATGTGGGCCGCATGGAGGAGGGCAGGTTGCCGCATATTGCGTTGTTCTCTTCATTACATGGTGACATGACGAGGCCAGTGGGTAGGCCTCGCCATACCTGGGAGAAATGCGTGTGTGCAGATCTGAAGGTGCTTGGTCAAGATGAGGGGAGCTGGGAGGCTTCATGTCAGATTAAGAGTGCTTGGAGGAAGAGGTTGTGGGATCTTACGCACCCTTGGGAAAGCCAACGGTTAGTGAGGTGTAGAAGGCGCACTAAGCAAGCTATTGATAAGCATGTGGAGCGCTATGTGGTGCCTTTCAGTGGCTGGGAGGATGGTGGTTCACCAGTACCTTGGTGGTGGGAGCCACCTCCAGCCCCTACTAGGGTGGTGCTTGATCCTGCTGCCTCCCCGCCACCCATGTGTGATGGAAGTGGAGCAGGTTTTGGGTTTTAGTGGTGGTGTTTGCTTCCCCTTGGTGTGCACGCCGTTGCATCTAGCCTCAGCTTGTGTGTGGCAAATCCACCATCGGTTGTGTGGCTTCGTGATTGTGATCAGGAGCCTTGTGTTTGTGGCCTAGGTTTGTTTGGCCATTGGCATTGCTGGTCTTGCGTTTTGATTGATTGATTGATTGATTGATTAGCTTCATCTCAAGGCAGGTCACTTGGTGTCAGCTTCATCTCCAGGCCAGTCACCAAGAATCTCAAGGCAGGTCACTTGGTGAGGAGCTTGGAGATTCTTGGTGACCTCCCTGGAGATGAAGCTGACACCAAGTGACATGCCTTGAGATGAAGCTGACCAACTCAGATATGTAAAATATCAGATCGACTTGAGAGACCGAGATTATCGTCCACGACCCGAGAAGGTTATGGGCAGAGTGGCAAAGCCTGCTTGACCAGAATTAGAGGGTATGTGGTAATAAAACTTGAAAACTTGAATTGCAGGGTCTTGAGGTTTAGGCTTTTTATGTGGTTTGTATATCTCGCAAACGAGAGTGCAGCCAGCTGCTGTTGCCATGGCATTCTATTGCTGGCTCTATTGCTGCTATCATTGTGCTGCTGCTGGTGGTAGTGGTGGTGGTGCTGCTGCTGGTGCCCTTGCTGTTGCTGGCTCAGCTGCTCTTCTGGTATCGCTGCTGCTTCCCATGCTTTGCATGAAGCACAAGAACAACTCCTTACAACCTCCTGTTCTGTGCTGCTGCTAGATGCTACATGCTGCTGCCTCACATTGTCATGAAACCAACATAATATTTCTAGTATGAATGTTTTCATCCCAGTTGTGTTGCTGTTGTTCTTCAGGGTTGAATACCAGGCTGAAGTTGGTCGCTTGACACGCAACATCCTCTTCACATCAAATGCTGCTTCTACCTCAAGTGGCATAGGTGAGTGAAGGCAAACACAGTCAAATCAAACCCACAAATGCATTGTTCTAAATTAAGGCGCGACGAAAGCATTTAGTTGGGACAAGGCTTACTCCATGGTTTGCTACTTTACCGAATGCTGTTAGTGTGGGGGCTCAGCGATGCATGTAAATCTCACTGGGGCTTGGGCCACTCCTTGTTAAACTAAAAGAGTGGCGTATGTCCTGTTTGTTTGGGGTACGTCTCCCGCTCCCTGTAGGTCCCTTCACCACTTTGATGACTGCTGATGCTCAGGACCGCTGCCCCCTCCCCCCCCCCCCCCCCGCGCCCCCAACCCGCCCAATCTCTCCTCCCCCACCCTCCCCCCTCCACCCTCTTTTTGTCCCCCACCCTCCCCCACCCGCCTCGCGGTGACAAGCCAGAGACTTAACCCTGCTCCCTTGTATCTCAGAACATTAAAAAATTAACGTTTTTAAATATAATGTCAGGTTGTAGTATATATTTTAATTATGTTGTCCCTCCCTCCTCGCAGGTCCCTTCACAACCTTGATGACGGCAGATGCCCGGGTTGCTGGTGCTGCATTTGAGCGCTGGGGGGCACGTAATATCGCTGGACACTACTCCATACACTTCCATTTGGTGGGGAATACCAACAATGCATACATCAAGAACAACGCAATATACAAGTGAGTGGAGCCTCAAGCACAAGTTAGGAGGACAGGGGACCTGGGTAGTGGTCTGTGTTTTGTGGGGTCTGTAACTTGCTGACAGGTTCTAAACCCTGTAGCTACGTTGCGAGTGCTAAACCTTACTTCTGGCACAGAAATTGCAGTGTTATTCCCCGTCTATGGCACTGTCTGCCTACCCTTGGGTACAAATTGGTGTTCACACATCGGCACCACTGTTTTTGAAGCATACCCAATAAGGGTTTAGCCCACCCTCAAAATGCATGTCGTTAATTGCCGTATCCCTTGAGCAGCCTTGTCAAACGTACGTTAATGTTTTGTTGTTCCGCTGCTCCATCTCTTTTGGTGCGGTGTTTCCTAAGTTTATGCTCCAAATGAAGGTGTATGGCCAGCAGGCGGCTGGGGTCACAGCCCCAACAGCCACTACCTGTTAACTTGGACACATCCTATCACACCCACTACACTCTAAGCCCTAAACTCACTAAACCGCAAACCTCAGCTTCTCCTACTAACCCCTAGTTTTTGTGGACTCACATTTTTCATTTTAAACCCCAAACCCTAAACATCAGCGTGTTCCACTAAACCCAAAATCCACTACAAGATAGTCACCAGAGTTAGGAGGTTAAATCTAAAGTAAGTAAGTATTACATTTCATGATATGCCATAGCAATCAAGTGCCATAGGCTCGTCATCATCTAATGCTGTTCTGTCGCTCTCTCGCCTTTCAGCTCCAACTGGCGCTGCTTATCCATCCATGGCACCAATGGGGTGTTTGTTTACAACAACGTGGGGTTTAATGTTCATGGTCACTGCTATTATCTGGAGGATGGGGTGGAGGAGAGGAATGTGTTGGACAGAAACTTGGCAGCATTGGTTCATTCTATTGCACCTGTGGCAGGGAGTGGAGGAGGACAACAAGTAAGGAGGGAGAGGGGGGAACAAGAGTTCCGGTGGGGGCCGTAACCTGGGAGGTTGTAGTTGGGGTGGGTGCGTGGGTGGGTGGGTAAATGGGGATCGGAAAATGGGGGGAGGGCAGCAGGAGATGTGAACCTTGACTAGGGTAGAAGGGGGAGGGAAAACGGAGGCCGTGGAGAAGGGGAATTCGCCTTCCGGCCTTGGTGAACCCTATTGCGCGTGTGGCAGAAGTGGAGGAGGACAGTAGTAAGGGGGCAGAAGGGGTGGGGTTAAACAAGGAGCGGATATTGGGGGCTAGGGATGGGATACAAGGGAACTGATCAGGGGAGGTGCATGGGAAGGGGGGTAATTCTATTTGCCGATGATAGATACAGACTAAATTGCGGGGAATGTAGCTGCAGCTGCATGGCCGTTTCGCCTCCGATAACAGGGACTCGAGCGGAGGGGGGCGCGGGGGGGGTGGTGGGGCGGGGCCAGGAGGGTTGGGGGCCTGGGGGGCCTCATGTGGGAGCAAGGCTTGTGGTGGCTGCTAGTGACACATTGACATGGGGAGAGAGAAATTGTGAAGGGGGTGCATGGTTTCTACCTTGTAAACCATGTGGGGATGCGGGGGCCAGGAATATGCTAGGTAAAACCTAGAACCCTAAACCCAAGCCCGTACCCTAGAGCAGTGTGCTAAAGGGGTGTGTTCCTGCCGTGTGGCACCTCCCAGGGAACTGACCAATGGCAGTACCAGTACTATGTCTGACACCAGTGACTCAGCCGTTGCTGGATGTCAGGGTTTAGAGTTTCCATAACTTGTGCAGGGAGGGGGCCAGGGCCGCCAGTTTTGGACCCCACGTCCCAATAACCTTCAGTACTCTGTAACTAAGGACTTTAGGGGTTTCGCCTTCGATCCCTGCCCTCCAGCAAAGTTTTTAGGGGGTTCCCTGCCTTGTGCTAATAGTATGTATGGCTTCTGTTCACCCTGCAGGGCACTGACCGTTGGCAGACCAATGGCATGTTTGACCCTAGTGACTCAGCTGCCTCAGGCTTCTATGCCCTTAATGCACATAACACTTGGTAAGCAACATGGATTGATGGGGGGCATGGAGACTTTTCTAGGTTTCAGCAATGTGTGTGTTTGAAACTTATGCTGGCAAATTCATGGGCACACACTTCAAGGGAGGGGGGGGGCATGTAGACCTTTTCAGGGTGTTTAAATCTTACAGTGGGGGACACATCGACGCACTTTACAGCCATAAATCACCTAAAAGGCTGTGCAAGTTAATGATCTTACATTGCATAACCCATCGGTACACGTGTGGTGTCACAGTCACATTCATCCAACTAGAATAGCTTCAGCAATGGCATACACAACGCGCTTCTGGTCGTATTAAGGCAATAATAATGTTCATTTTCCTTACCTTGTTTTGTCACTTTGTGTCGCTCCTGGGTCTCAGGTTGAACAATGCTGCCAGTGGTGGTTTCTCCGGCTTCTCCTTCCCCAATGCGCCCCGGGCCATCAAAGACCACAGGAACATCAAAAAGCCAAACGGCTTCCCCTTAAACCCTGGGACCCGCCCCTTCATCCAGTTCAAAGGAAACACAGCACATTCCTCAGGTGGGGGAGATGAGAATAGGGCCTAGGGTTTAGCTGGTAGGGAGGATACCTCAGGGTTTAAGGTCAGTCTAAACTCTGAACCCCGGTGGCGGGATAGACTGTGCCTTCCCCGTCACCCGTAGGTGGGATGCTGGAGATAGGGTTTAGACATTAGGTTTTAGGCCACTGGGGAACTATATCTGGTGGCAGAGCTGCAATCTTCAGATCTACCTTACTACCTGCTATGTACGTATTCTGGAGGTTGGTACAGCTAGTCAAAGCAGGGGAGACTGCGGGCAATAAAAGCTGGGGCTTGTCATGCAATGCTGGAACGAGGAAAGCAGGGGATGGCGAACAAAGGAAGTTGCAACCACCACCCCAAACCTAGATCTTGTCCCTTGAAGTAAGGTAAGGCGCCTCCTTAGTGTGGGTGTGTGTGATTCTTAAGAACCAAATAGTATATCTGGGCTGGGCTTGATGGGCCGTTGACATAGCTGGTTGGCACTTTGTCCGACTGCAGTAAAGTGGCCGCAAGTGACACTGTGAGGAAGGAATTTTGGACTAGTGAAGGACATAACCTGGATAAGAACTACTGAATAATTAGGAAGGAGAGATGCAAGCAGATCGTATCTGTTTGCAAGGACAAGGTTGCCTCATGTGCAGAATGTTTCCTTGGATCAAGCAAGGGCAGCATGATGTGTGCCCTGTCTGCTTGCGGTCCTGGCTTACTGCTGCTCCTGCTTCTGCTAAAAAAAATAAAAAAATAAAAACAGACAAACCAAATTAAAAAAAAAACAAAAAAAGGATGGGGGGAAAACAACATTTTCTGCTGCCGCTGCAGCATCTTGCTGGCAAAACCTCCTGCACTTCCTCTTTTTAGTCTCCATAAGAATCTCAATTTGCAGAACTAGTTGCGTTCATTTTGTCTTGAAGCGCTGACATGGATTTCCTGACCCTGCTGGTGCACCATAGGACATGCCCACATGCATTTCAAACCTCCCTCATAATTTTAAACCGAGCCAGGCTTGAATTGAAAAACACTAAACCCTGATGCTAAACCCTAAACCCTGGATTGATGCTTTTTTTGATTCCTGCAGCGTATTTCTGGGAGCACAACGGCTGCTTCTACTTTGGTGGTATGTTGATGTACAAGACGGACCCCTCTGATGGAAGTGTGAAATTGTTTTATAACAACGGCAGAGGGTCCATACAAGCAGACCCACTGTGTCCAGACCCTGATTGGCCCGCAGGAGATGGGGGAAACTGGGATGATTGCTGGGTGAATTCTGGGAGGAATACAAGGTAGGTTTTAATACCAATAACATTACGTTCAATGGCAATATCTATGCATTTGTAACCTGCTTTGTTCGCTGCACCCTGCTTTATTTGTTCCAGCACTGCATGACAAATGCTGCTTTCCTTGTTGCATCAGGCTACCCTGCTTTAATTACCTGTACCCAACCTATGACTATTGGTATTTTGTGACTGGATTGGGATGCAGCAGGAGAGGGGAGTGGGCAGTATGTGCAACCAGGTCGGTGGCAACGTCCAAGTGCCTTGTTATCGCTCATTGTACCAGAGGAATGCCTTTCCTTATGTTCTTTTTGCAGTGCAATTGCCAGTTAGGCCTCTCACATGTGTGAAGAGGAACCAACTGGAAGAAAGGTTAAAGTTATGCCGGCATTTTCGAAAGTTTCAAAATGTTATATACAACCCTATGTGCCTGCAGCTTAGGTTATATACAACCCTATGTGCCTGCAGCTTAGTCTTTGATTCTCTGTGAGAGAGAAGGCTGCTTTCAGTCGAGTACCAACACTTAGTGATGTTCAGGAGCCATTTTCATGTACAAGCAACACTGCACCTGAGGGTTCTGATTTGTTGCATGAAAGGCGCATTGTTCTGCCTCCTTGTCGCCAGGAATGCTGCTGACAATGGTGATGGCTTTCTGGTGCTGGAGAACAACATTGCAGCCCTGTGTAATGTGGGGGTTATGTCATGGTGAGATGATGGGGGAAGGGGGGAACAAGGAGGGGGGGGGAAGAGGGGGGGTTATGTCATGGTGAGATGGGGGGGGGGGAGCGGGGAGGGGGGAGAAAGAGGGGGGGTTATGTCATGGTTAGATGAGGGGGGGAGGGGGGGGGAAGAGGGGGGGTTATGTCATGGTTAGATGAGGGGGGAAGCGGGGAGGGGGGAGAAAGAGGGGGGGTTATGTCATGGTGGATGAAGCGGGGAGGGGGGGGAAGAGGCAGGGGCATCATGTCATGGTGAGAGGGGAGGGGATGATAGTCTAGCCCTGTAAGGGGGAAGGGGGGATGATGAGAGGGCTGGGCAGGGGGCGTTCATGTCATGGTGAGAAGAGAGAGTGAACCGAGGACAAGACAGGTTGCCTTTGGGTGTAAGGAAGAGGAAGGGAGATGAAAGGGGACGGGAGGGAACACACAGAGTGCCTTTGGCAGGGGTAGGAGATGGAGAAGGCAGGTGCAGTGCAGGGTGGGGTGGGGTGGGAGGGGAGGGAAGGGGTGGGGACTGAGAGGCGGGCCATGGCATGGTTAGGAGGGGGGAAATAATCAAAGGAGATGATGCTGGGGGGGGGGGCAGGGGCGGGGGGGCAGGGGTGGGGGGGCGGGCAGGAAAACCGAGAGGGAGGCCATGTGAGGGTCAGGGAGGGTGTGGGGGGCGATGGTGCTTTTTGGGACAGAGGAGGGGAGATGTATGTGTTGGGCTGGGGAATGAGGTGCAGAGCAGGGGAGGTGGGAGATGGTGGGGGGACTGAAATGGAGGTTCATGTCACGGTGAGAGGGTTGGTGAACCCACAGTGTAGTAGGGGTGATGGGGAAGGCAGGGGGGTTTAGGGGAGGGGCTGTGGACAAGGGAACAGGAGACAAGGGGAGCTTAAAGCAGATTGAAGAGGAGGGGCTGGGGGCGGGGGGGGGGGTGCGGGTAGTTAGCGATTTATCAGGAAAGTGAGGGCCAGAACAAGAGAAGCTGAAAGCTTGGGGGGGGGGGGTGTCAAAGGAGAAGGGAGTGGGCGGTGGCGGGGGTTAGAAGGGGGAGGGAAAGGGTGGACAGGGAGGGGAGGTTTGGGAGGGACTTGTGCATGGGCATGGGTTAGGCACTGGGGCGCTTGCTGGCAGAATGAGGGGGGTTAGTAGGTTTGGGTTCAAGGGAGGTCTAGATAGTGGTGACTGGTGCATGGAGGTAGGGCAAGATGATGTAGCGGAGAGTTCCTTCTTTCTTTTTTCCTTTTACACTTTGATGAATTCGAAATGGCGTGCAGAATAGAGAAATGAGAGTTGGGAAGTGCTTGATGACTGCACTGCTTGAACAGTGTAGACTTTGCTCGTACATGTCTCCGTGGTTTTGAAAAGCTTGTGGCACCAGAATAGATACCAAGGATTATGCGAGTGTTTCTTATACACCTAGCCATCTAAATCCTACCCCCCTGGTGCCTGCAGGGGTCAGCGTATTGAGGTGAAGGGCTTTGCTGGGTATGATGTGATTAGAGGTGCGGAGTTCCTGGGGCAGAGCTGGATGACTGCAGCATACTTCAAGATCAACACTGCTAATGCGGTTAATGCTGCATTTCCTTTTGCTGGGGCAGCTTACTGGGAGAGCTGGCCCATCAAGGTACGAAATGAGGGAACAGAAGTTATTGCGTAGATAATTAAGGTAATTACCTTACTTGAAGGTGAATAACCTTACTTAAAGATGAATACCTTGGAAATCATTTACCTTACTTGAAAATGATTTACAGGGGTTTGGGAGATTGAAAAGTTGTGAGATAGCAGGCAATGGTGCATGGGACATGTTAATATGTTGCTTTCCGTTTATATCTGGGGTGTAACTAGTTACCCCTGGCCTCCAGGAAGGGGGGGGGAGGGGGAAGGGGAATATAGGTTCAGGGCAATATGGGGTCTGACAATAGGGGGGTCCACTACTGGGGTTACAGGTGGGGGTCACAAGGGGCTAAACTGAACAGTGCAGTGTATGAATTAGAAGTTGGGAGAAACACTTTGTTTTCAATCATGTGGCATCCCTTGATCTTTGCATGTGCATGGTTCGCTTCTTCTCATCTATGTAAGAGCCAAGGGTTTATCATGAGGGATCATATCACATGCCTACCCTTTGTACCAGCCGACGTCTTACATTTTCTCATGTGCACACACACATGAAATTCCTTTTTGGGAGTTGCCAATGAGGATTGTGCTTTTGTCAATTGCCGGGCTTTGGCATGGTTACCTGCAGTAGTAATCATTATTCTAGTATCTTGCTAGGGTTTTGGCCCATGACCTGTGTCTGCTGCTGCCAGGGTTTTGAGTGGTATGACACCCACACCAGCACCATGATCTCCAATGTCACTTTTGACAACTACCGCTACAGGAGTTACTCTAGTGACCCCAGTGACTGGTGGTTCTGGCAGACACCACATGCCATAAGGATGCTGTCACATTCAGACCAATTTAAACCAGGTAGGGGGGTGGGGCAGGAGCAGGGGTGGAAAGAATTATGCATGGGGAGGGAGAAGGAACAGGGAAGGGGGGAGGCAGGGGTGAGGCTTGCGGCCAAAAAATACAGAGAGAGAAGAGAGGAAGGAATTAAGAGGGGGAGTAAAGGAGCTCTGATGTGGGGTTTAGAGTTAGCGTTTAGGGCTAGGGTGTATGGTTTAGGGTCTCCGTAAACCCTTAACCCTGAAACCTTGAGCATCTAGTCAAGTATGAACAAGAGCTGAGGCAAGCTGAGCCAGGAGGATACACTATGCCACTGCAACAGGCTCATTTATTGGGGTCTTGGAGAGGAGGCTTCTAATGAACTAAACCTGGATAAACCCAAGGAATCACAACAGGGTTAAATAGCAGGGCGGTTAGTTTGGGGCTGCAATGCTGTTGGGCATCTAAAGGGGGACCCTCAAGATCCCCCCCTCCAATGGCCCACCTAAGGCCCATAAATGTGTGATGTTGCAAGAAGGTCCAACGATGGGGAGCGAGGGATCTGTTGCAGCATATATGCACCATGAACCGAGTAGTGCACTGTCAATAAGGGTCCAGCTGGCAGGGTGGATGAATAGTATATGCCCCATGAATTGAGGTGATGGTGAAGGCTCGTTGTTCCTCTTGTATGCAGACAAGACCATGATGGTGAGCAAGGGAGTCCGCTGCATCAACTGTGACCTAGGAAGCTGCCCTGCTGGATCTGTAGATGGTCGCCAATGCAGTGGTGGGGCATTCTTCAGGGTGGATAGGACCAACATGGGCTCTGTGTATTACTTCACTTGGCTAGGTGAGTGTGGTGGGGGGATAAGGCCTGGAGATTATCGTTTCTGTGGGACTTTTGGTATAATGTTGTGTACTGGGTGAGCACTGTTTTGGAAAGCTGGATGCAAGCTTGGCGGGCGGATCCTGCCTATGGGGGTCTGGATTCTATTGGTCCATTTTGGTCCTTATGTGCGCGTCCATGTTGAAGGTTGCGTTGCACTCATTGTCTATTAGCTCAGGGCTCCATACTCCGTGATTGCTTGTGCAATTCATCAATATGCTACATATACTTCAGCTGTCACGCACCTTGCACTCAGCTTGCTGCCATCATAGAGCTCTTGATGCATGGTATGCCTTGACAAATAGCTCTTGATAGTACTTGAAAGATGGACTACATTCTGAGCGTTCTTAGTGGTGTTTATCTTGCAGATCTCGACGGCAGTTTCATCCGCCACCTCCAGCCGACCAGGGCCGCCGGCCCGTACCTCATCAGCTCGTATCCCGACTGGTGGCGCCTCGACAACGTCGCGAGCTGGCGCGAGCCGCGCTTCGCGATCGGTTACACAGGCGCGCCGTGGATCAGCCCCATGCCGGCGGGCGAGATGGCCGCACGTATTGAGATGCGCGTGTTAAACGGCGCCGGCACCAACCGGTTCACGATCGCTTGGAATGACGGCGAAGACACCACAAACATCGGCTACGTGACACAGTATGGAGACCTGAGCAAGAGGGTGGTGATGACGAAGACTGAGGGAGTGCTAGGGATGACAGGTAGGTGATGGGCAAAGACGGCGTCACCTCAACAACATGCACTAGCAGCACTTCACTTCATTTCAGCTTACGTTCCAGTATCATCTCTTCATTCACCATTCAAGTTAGATATATAAAAAAAGGTGTAAGGTGTACCTGCTGAAGGAGGATCTGTCTCAACGTGCTAAGGAGGCAGCAGTGGCATCAACTGGTCTGCCCCTGCATAGGTTTCTGCCAACTCTGTCTTGGAGCATAATGCAAATGCCCATATGACTCTGGCTGTGTTGAAGGGAGGGATTGTAGGTAGCTTACCTCGGTCAATGCAAACTCCCGCAGCCAGATCTGTGGTCACTTTCTTCACCCCTCCCTTCAGTGATTGCATCTTACCTCGTTTCTTCGAAGATTCTGCACAAAATCTGAAAATCCCCAAATTTAGATCAATTTAGCAACTGGTTCGGAATCCAAAACGAGTGGATTTCCTCAAATCCTGAAGTTTGACGACAGTTCATGGGGCTTTTCGATTCGTTCTAGCCCATTTGGCCAAAAACGCAGTAAAGAAGCAAATGTTTCGAGGCCCTCCAAGGGTGTTCGCGATTTTCACCGAAGGTTGCAAGGGGGTCTTCAGAAAGTCTGCCCGAGGATTCCAAAATAAGATGCAATCACTGCCTCCCTTGGGCTAGCCTAATCACTTTTCCCAGCTCTCATTACTGCACCCAATGATATCTTCATGGTTGGGGAGGTTCAGGACCCCAATGTGACTCCCTCGTACAGGAGGGGGTGGCTGCCAGGCTGGTCTGTAGCGTCTAGCAGCAAGAGGCGAAAGAGGTGAGCCATGTCTGACGGCTCTTTCCAACGTTAACTTTACTCTAAGCAGTCTCCATGGCTCAAGCAGAAGAGGCCTCGTGATTAAAGGACTCTGATTTGATGTTGTTGCTGCTGCTGCTGTGTCTCATTCCCCAGGCAGCTATGGTTGGTACACAGTGTTTGATGTAGCAGGTATGGGAGTTGTTGCCCCACAGCGGCTGGAGCTGATCATGGCGAATGTGCCACGTAACAAATGGATATACTGGACCACATGCTTCCCAGCAGGTGAGTGGAACCAGGGAGGGGGGGACGAGGGTTGGGGGGCAGTTTTGCCATGAGCAAGGGGCCTGGCAGGGGTGGGGGGCCAGGGGCCTCAGGCTTTCTTAACTGATTGAGTAGGGGAAAAGGATCGTTTGGTTTTAGATGGTACTGGTATGCAACAGCAGGGGCGGGATGTGGCATGGTAATTTTACCCATCAATTTGCATATAGGAAATGGAAAAAAGCAGCATGGCAAAGATGCAGTTACATACAACCAGTCGCAATGAATTAGCCTCAAGACAAAGTAGGGACCCCTTCCAGGCTGCCATCCTAACGGAAAGGCTGTCTGTCGCTGTTGCTGTCAATCCACTTGTCTTCGAATGATGTTCAGGCTTGTGGTGTGCCGTTGACATATTTACCTTGATTATGCAGGTGCAGCTTGGTTTAACTGTCAAGACAATGCCAATACACCCTTGTGTCCTTTTTGTATGGCCATCAAGTCATAAACATCCTGCGTGCTTTTTGAAAATGTTTGATTGCTAATAAATTTCACCCCTGGGTAAGATTGTGCTGGTCAGAAGTGTGCCAGAAACTGGGCACAAAGGAGAAGCTTACTTATGTATGCCTGATCCGGTGCCCTCTTACACT
Organism: Pseudopediastrum boryanum; assembly: GCA_963556185.1. Lineage (NCBI taxonomy): Eukaryota > Viridiplantae > Chlorophyta > Chlorophyceae > Sphaeropleales > Hydrodictyaceae > Pseudopediastrum > Pseudopediastrum boryanum. Next base: position 3,186,006 of record OY744498.1, on the reverse strand, counting down.
GTTGGTTACATTGAACATCTACATTTGTATGTGCACACCATTTGTGGCGTACAATAAAGGACGGAGGCCTCTTACACTGCTCCTACCGTTGCCTGCGATAATTTCACATGTTTTTCCTCTGTTACTGACATGTGGTGCCGCTGTCCTTGTCAATTGTGTTATGCATGTTAAAAGTGGAGCATGTGTGTGCAATTAGTCGCACCTAATGGATGCCAAAACCCATAGTGTGAAGCTGTTGCTAGTTCTCGGTTGAAAAGGACAAAGCCTCTGGCACCAAATAATCACCACTCAAAAGCAGCCACGGACCTCTACGATTTACATTGTCCAGCATACTAAACAAAAAATGCACCGCTATGTTCTAGGTTCCTTCTTTTTGTCAAGGGAAGCAATCATGCACACCCTTAGGCAAGTGACAAGGCACTTCCACCTTTGTTCAACAGACTGCCTCTGTGTTGTCACTCATGTTTCCCCAGGCACTACCTTCACCATCAGCCGGACCTTCCAGTGGGCAGACTGCCAGAATGGTGCCGTCACCAGAGTAACTGGCAGGACTGCTCTCCTTGCTAGTGGTGGTGACAAGTACTGGGTGGACGGAAACAACTGCCTGCACATGAAGCTGATGGACCCGGGTCAACCTTGGGAGTGGACCAAGGGTTTCTCAAGGGATGGGATGTACATTGAGGAGACGGTGAGGGGGTTGGGAATAGGGCCGGAGGGGACTGGGGGACTATGCCATGTCTGCTCCTCCTTTCTTGCAAATGATATTGTTGCTTATAAATGTGAACAAAAAGCAGCAGTCGAACATGAACATATGCTTAGGTATTGTGAGGCTACTGGCTTTGCAATGGAGATAGGAAACATGTGCGGGTCTAGGGTTAGGATTTGGGGTTTGATATGATAGAGTAGGGCATGGGACTAGTGGAAAGTGGAATGCAGTTGTTAACGGGTAAGCTCTACAACGCTGCACTGTGACTTTAGGAAGACATGGGGTAAGGTGTGAGACCATGAGTGCGGGAGCGAGAGGGGAGACCTAAATGATGAACCCAAGCCACTGAATCAAACCAGCAGTTCTTTTAAATACTGTGAAGGCAACCATGTGTTTCGGGTCATAAAAGCCTCTTGGCTGTTATCTCTCATTCCTATTCTGCTGCTCTGCTGGTGTTCTTTTTGTTGCTTCAGGTGCGTTGGTATGATCTGAAGTATGAGATCAGCACCAGCTTGAACTGTGGTGCAGCTAGCTTCTTCTGCGCCCTTGGGGTAAGTGCTGCACATGCCTTCTGTTGGGGGATGGCATTGAGTGGGGAGGGGAGGGGCGGCAGCGGTGGGTTGCAGGGGGGTTGTTGTCATGAGGGAGGGGCAGTTGAGAAGGTAAAGAAATGGAGCTCAGGAAGGACAGGCGGGAGAGGGCGAGATGTAAAATGGAGAGCGGGGTACCGTGTGTCTTTGTGTACGTTTTTGTGCAGTTGAGTTAAAAAAGGTGGACAGTCTCATGGGGCCAGGTTGGTGCTCAGGAGGGGCAGGGGGAGGACAAGGATGTGGGACGCACGGGGTTTTGGGAAAGCGCAGTGTATAGTTATGGGGATGGCAGCAGGGGTACGAAGAAGCGGGAAAGAAGGGGTAGAGAGGAGGAGAGGGGGAGAATAGTTTATGTTGTGTGTCTACCTCTACATTTATTGGGGTGATCATACCTTGTGAGGCAATACCGGGTAATGGGCGTGAGGAGGGGTGAGGGAAGCGGAAGGACCGGAGGGCATAGCATGACGAAAGGCAGCATCAGACACCGGGCAGAGGGCATAGGGTTAAGGTTCAGGGTTTAGGAAGGGTGCAGGAGCCCTGGGTTAAGCGGAAATATAGAGATAGATAGTCAGGGGTTCTTGAGCTAACGCCTACTTGTGTGCTTTCGGGGGTGAGGGTTGTGGTGCAATTGAGCCCCGAGGTCAGGGTGGGGGGAGAGGAGGAAGTGGGGAACAGGCCTGGGGGTTTGATCAAGATGGGGGCCATACCATAGAAAGGGGCTTTCTAGGTACAGGGCTGTGGTGTGCAAGGAGAGTGTGAAGCCAGTGGAATGGAGGGGCAGGCAGTCTGTCATGCGCTGTAGGGGTGGTCACCAGGGTTACTTTTATGGGCAGCCCCCCGGAGGGGAAAAGGGGGGAAGGACGATTTGGTTGTGAGTACATTGTTGCATCAAGGTCAGTCCACCATGATCGGCGTACAGATAAGGACGTAGGTTTGTACAATAGCAAGGGAACCCGCATCCTCAGCACAGGACTTATCTCCTTGCTCGTCACATCATCACCTTGTCCCCTCTGAAAATTGGGACAGGTGCTTTGGGCACTTAATGAGAGTGCCTGCTTCTTCGGTACTCTTGTCTGGTACCTAAGGGAGATACTTTTTGTCCACCTGCAACCTCACTGGCTGCCTGCCGCTCCTGTTGTTGCTGTTGCTGTACCTTTACGCTGTTCCCCGTGCTCTCAGATTGACCCAACCATACGTGGGCAGCCCAGACTGCCGCTCACCCCTGTTCTGTTGCTGTGAGTAAATGACAGCAGTCTTTTATTATTCTGACATATGAGTTAATATATAGATTTTAGTTGTTTGTTCCCTTCTTGCTCCTCAGGGAGACCCTGCTGCCCGGCTGCCTGCCGCCATCACCAACCCTCCCACCCCAGCATGCATGGACATCCAGCCTACATCACTTAATGCTGATGCTTCTTGTGGGGAGGTCAAATGTGGCTGGGAGCTGAACGGGTGCAGTAACACGGCTATCAGCAGCAGCCGCTTCTGCCAGGTAGGATGGGTGCAGGGAATGTGTGGATAGTTGAGTCCTGGACGGAGAGAGGCGAAAGCATGTGCATTCTGACTAGCAAATGTGTTATTTCCAAGAGCATGCTCATCAGCCAGTAGGGTTGTACCTGCTGCAGGTAGAGGATTTTTTATGGGCTTTATAATGTCATGTCCAAACAAGCTCAGCAAGTTGTTGCCAGGTCGTCCTGTGGCTGTTGCTGCTGCTGCTGCAACTGCCGCTGCTCTCTTGCTGAGAACTTACTTGCAATGTTGGACCTGCACCATCAGGGTTCTTACTGTGCTTTGGCTGTTGCATTGTGTGGGTTTTGTAACCCTTGCATATTTCCTTGCAGATTGCAGAGAGCAAAGCAACAGGACCCTTGCACCCACAGCCCACATGGCCAAGACCCATGGCCTAAACCCATAACTAATCCTGTTATCTCATAACTGCATGCAGGCATCATGTGGCACATGTGCAATCCCTACGGCAACCCGCTCACCGCCACCCCCACCACCCCGCCCTCCTCCCCGTCGGCCCCCTCCACCTCGCCGCCGTCCTCCTCCACCTCGCCGCCGTCCTCCTCCCCCTCGCCGCTTCCCTCCGCCGCCACGTGCCGGAGGCCACTAGCTGATTTGAGATTGAGCTGGCTGACCAGATGCATTGAGGCATTCAGGAGCCTGTCTTCTGTGGGTTTGAATTATTGCAATTTGATCAGACGTGCCAAGCCAGTAGCAGTATTGCAGCCGTGGCTGTAGAGAAGGGAATCACATGGTACTGGTCTTGTCCACTAGATATGAATGCACCATGCCCGCCCTAGAATATGTCAATGTTTGCTGTTATTAATATGTTTTGACCTTTTCGGGGTCTTGTGTAAGTCATCACGCCAGCTTAGGCTTTTTCCCATCATTCCACATATACGCATGGCGTACATGCAGATAGAGGCTGGCTGTGGCACATACAGAAAAAGGTAAAGATCTACGCGAGGAGACCGTGTATTGTTCTCCAGCATGGGATCGTGGGAAGGGTTCCTTGGTGTAAGAAAAAGGGAGCCCTGGCCTTTTGAGGAAGAAGGGACAAGCCAGGGTTGCAATAGGTGCTGGTGCCAGGGGGGTCCTGTTTCCAGACTGTACTGCGTTCCATCTAAATCCCACCTCCTTGAGATTATGACCCCACGATTTGACAATCTACAATGTGGTGTTGCAGCAGCATTTGAGCGCCTCACGTTGGCCACAGCCAAGCAAAGAAGGGATTGGACATTGCTGTGGCGTCGTCATTTACTACTCCTTCATTGGCTCCAGCTACTGAGATGGTCAACAGGCTGTTGTTAAAGCAGTGATTGCCACTAGCTGCACTTCAGGTGGTGGTGGAGGCTTGCCAGGAGGGGACTAGTGAACGCTATTACCACACGTGCTATGTTGAACACTACCTTTGGTTCGATCTTCTGATCTAGTAAAATTTTTGGTGGCCCACCAGCTGTGTGATAGCACAAACTTTCAGTTGCTGGTGTTGTTTACACTTTGGGCAGCTCTTGCCTGATGGATGACGCCTTATTAGCAGACTTCTTTTTGGTAAAGCGCTGATGTTGGTAGCTGCGCGTTGTTGCCATGATGTTCCGATGCTGCTGCACCCCAATGTTACAATTCCCCACAGTGATGGGGCCAATTGGTAATATGGTAATTCACCTTCCTTGGAGTTGTCTGTGGCTGCATGAGGGTGGGTGTAGGATGCACTATACCTGGCTCTTCTTAGTTCAGGGCGGTTGTCTGTGGTAACTTCTGTCTTACCCAGTCATTTCTCTCTTTCATGAATTCATTGGATGTTGGCAATGGTGAATGGAAGGAGCCCACTCGGATTAGGGGCGGCTGGGGGCTTTGAATACTGTCCAATTGTTGTCTATCCTGCAGGCTACTGAACCTGTTAATTGTCTGTTTAAGTGGCGCCCAAATCAGCTGGCCTTTGGCCATTTCTTCATTTCCTGCTCGAGTTGCGCATAGCTGGAGTGCTTGATGGTTAGCTACCGTATTCTTATCTGTGATTGGTATCAGTGGAAGTAATGCTAGCCAAGTTGGGAAACATAGACCGATTTCCTTTCATTGAGTGACTTGTGTGTGGGGAGCAATACGTTATTGGCAGCCGCAAAGATTCTGGAGCAGGTTGTCAGGAGCATCTTATAATGTCCTTTTCATTCAGTATTCAACGGCTCAGAGACATTGCATTTAAGCGTGCTGATGACAGGCACTTATGTACCCTGCTTTTGGGATTTCTAATGAGGATTCAACCCTTGCAAGGAAAGGTGCAAGATTACTCATTTAGTGTGAGCGGCAGTTTGGGAATCGGCCGTCTGGCCTGGATCACCTGCAGCTGATTTTTTGCCGTTTTGAAGATGAAGGGGGTGATGAAAGTTCTACGCCCAAGCTCCGGGCTAGGCGGTGGGGCAGCCCCCTGATGGTCAACTGCTTTTCTGCTGCTGTATTAGGGAGCCTGGTACTGGCTGAGGGGTTGATCTGCTGTGCTACATGAGGCCCCTGTTGTCTGAGAAAGAGAAAGGGACGCATGGCCATGGGAATGCCTGCGTAGATTAAGGAAAGAGGGGTCTTGCCGTAGCGTGCCACCTTCTTACCGCCTGTTATCTGTGATGCTGTCAGTGGCTGGGCATGTAGTGCCTTAGCTCACATACTTGGTACATATTTTGTGGCTTACATGTGCATGGCTGTAGATCAGCTGCACAACAGCCCCATTGAGGGGCTGCCATTTGCGAGCTTTAATGCGTTGCTACTGCTGTCTTGTGCTGGCCGTGCATGTATATTGTACAGATGGACGTACATTGGCTGTGATCATCGGAGCTGGCACTTGCATTGTCTGTTTTCAAGGCATTGGCCTAAATTTGTCTAGCCTGAAAGGTGGAAACTATTTGGTTTGGCTTCGGAGTCGTTGTTGCAACCCGCAGGCAGGAGGCATCTTACAGGGTATTTACTCCTGTTATATTGAGATTTGTACTGACATGGAGCAACCTTTGTCCTTTTCGTCAGCATGCATGATTAGCAGCTTATGTAAGGCATGCGCACGCAATGACTGCATGGATCCTACAGGGTGCTTGCACTTTGCTGCAGCAATACAATACCTATCTGTAGGTACAGCTTCACTATTTGATAGTACGCTGCTGCTTGTTTATCGAAGAGTTGAAATTTCTCAGAGATTGCTCTGGAACGATCTGGATATGGACTGAGATTGTGGCTGTGTTGTATGGTCATGTTGAACCCTGGAGATGACTGAGGTGGCCTTATACTTGTCCTAATAATCTCCAGCTATCACTAAATGCAGGCTGCATCTGCACTTGAGCAAGGAAGCCTGCAGAGGACAGTGATCTGCATGGCTCGTGACAGGGGCTCTGCTACATTTAGGTGTGGATTTATAGGAGGTGGTTGAGTTACCCTACAGCACAGTCGTTCCGTTGAAGTGGCTGGAAGTCCTGCATGTTGAAGGGGGCAATGCATTAGGAGGGAGAGGGGGAGGGGCAGGGGTCTGCTGTGCTTGTCTGTGGCAGTCTGAACGAGGGGATCCTGCTGGGGAGAGACACGCTTGGGTGATTAAGTTGGTGACATTTGGCAACTGTTTATGTACAGTCCAGCCTGTTTTAGCACAGCAGATGGATGGATGGATGGAGCAGATGGATGGATGTAGATGGATGGATGGAGCAGATGGAAGCGCCTGGACTGGGGCTTGGCATGAGGCGGGCCTTGTTGCTGCAGTAAGGTGGTGACAACATGTATGTGCTATACACAACTTGAACTGTGGGGGGTATGAAAATTTTTGCTGGCATGCATATCATGAAGTGTATGTAAGTGATTGTTGCTAGTGTTATCAGGTGGTTCGTTCATTGCTAGTTCTGCTAGTGGATCTGTTTGTTTGTGTTCCGTTTATACTCCCTGGTGAAGTATTTACTGTATGGTTCTGGTGTTGGTACTAAATACTGACTGCTTCCAAAGGAACTGACTACTACAGTCTGCTTGAATGCTTTTGTGCTGTTCCTGCGGGCTTTGTGGCAATGCAGAATATATGTATGCCCTAAGCAAGGCATGAAACTGCCTGGATTGCTGTTGTTGGGGTCAACTGGTCAGCGCATGGCCACTCAGTCGAAATGGGCTGGCCTGACATACATTGGCTAGCAAGGGACTTAGGGTAGGCTGGTGGCAGCCATTGTTTGAGCTTGGACAGGAAGTTGAGTATGCCGTTGGAGCCTAAGATGGCTCCTTGTGGGTGATGCTGCGTGCCCCCACCGGCGCCCCGCTTTGACGGGGCCATTTGGTAATTGGTAATTGGTACATCAATGCACAGAGGTACCTAGTAGTACTCGGCAGTAAGTACACCCTAAGCTCAACCAGTGAACCTGCCAACTGAGTACCGAATGTGCTTATAGAGTGATCCATGGCCGTGATTATGTCGCGCTCATGCTGGCTCCTCGCTGATGTGGCGTAGTTGAGAATAGATCATGAGGATACCTTGCTTCGCGGGTGAGACTGCTGTGCATGCCTATCAAGAATTTTTTTCATATATACTCTAATATACGAGAGTAAACTATTATAGGAAGCATAAAAGGAACACCGGACCCTTCGAATCTCAGACCCTCTGCAGATCGATGTCTCGACCGGCTAGTAGCACATGTACTACGGACGGCGGTTCATTTGGCCCTAAATTCTCGTCAGCCATGTTGCCATTGGCGCGGACTACAGCAGTCGATGAAAAACGGCAGTTAGGAAAGAGCAAGGATTATAAGTCATTAGTACTCGATGCTGACGGTTGATATTAATGTAGTGCCTCGCTCCGACTGCACGCACGGTTGCTGGCGTGCTGCTAAGGCGGGCGGTGGCATGGCATACGGCAAGACGTGTGATATTACACGGTCTCATATGGCTTAGAAGACACATGCGACCCCGACTTAAACTATTCGTAGGCTTAATCGACATCAGGGGGCAGACAGAAATAGAGTCCGCATACATGGCATTGCACACCATCAACTGCTTGCATCCTTCTTGAAAACACAGTAAGTGAGCAAACCCTGTGAAGTCATGCTAACCATTGAAAATGTTCATCAGAATGCAATTTCCAATACCCGTGTCCGCATCAAGTACCACAAACTAATTCACAAACCCTCAGAGTAAGAGCAGAACCTCATCACTCTCAAAAATTCAAGTCGATCGACACAGACCCTTACTGCCTTAACCATCACTTCATTCTCTGCATATTGAAGCGGCGCACGAAAGGTTCAGACCTCACTCACTAACATGCATACAAAAAGCTACTCACTACGCGTACAGGTGGCTGCGGTTGCATGGCACAGCAAGGATCATTGAGCAACATACAACATTCCCAAGAACCACTCCAAAAGTCACTTCAAAACAACTGAGCCTCGGAAACCACTGCAGTACCTGAGCAGAAGCTGAAGCAGGAGGCTCCTGCTTCAGGCATCACTCACCTGTAGATAGCCTGCTTGGCTATCTGCAGGTACAGTCTGATATTGCAATGAAAGAGCACACACGGTCAACTTGTTGCATTGCAAGCATGAATATAGTATAGGAACTTCAATGTGTGTTGACTGTCTCTGAGTATCTGAAACTCCCTCCATGCCCCAACGCATAGCACGTGCCAAGTAGACAATCACATAAGCCCGTGGATACACTTTCTATTGCCTACTGAATGGCATATGCACCAGAGTCAAACACAGAGCCACACAACTGAATCTCAAACCAAAACCTTGGCCGCACTTATCTGGCCTGCTGCACCCACAACATAATCCAACGAACTCAACCGCCATAGAGTTGGCCAGCTAACAGTAACCAGGACGCACACTGTATACACCAGCTGCTGCACAATAAATGCTATAATCACACTTTGTACACCAAAATGCTGCTACTGGGGTTCTAGTAGGCCAAAATCCCACAAATGTGAGGCTTTCATATGACAATGTTGAGCAAGTACTCTAAGCACCATTGCTATCAGTGAATGGGGCAGCAGTATACTTATGGCCATCAGAGCCTTCAACAAGCTCCAGCAGTAGGAGTGTAGCAGGAAAAACACACCCAAACACAATTATGTGACATCAAGGTGATAAGAGGCCCCCCCTCAAAGGTTGGGCCTCCCTGTAACTCTTACACCCAGCCCCCTCCCAAAACCCCGTGTTGGAGATATTGGAGACCAACACACGATCTCGTTGCGCAGCTCTCACTCTCAGCACCCTCCCCCAACCCACGTTGGAGACCAACACCTGAATCATCACACAGCTGTCTCTCTCTCAGCCCCCTCCCCCTCCCAGAAAAAGTAACACCTGCGGTCTGTATTGGCATATCATCAAACCAGTACATATTCCTCCACATGAAGGAGGGCAAAGGAGAAGCTATGACACAGCATGATACTGCGTTAAGCACCCTCCCCTCCAATCGCAACCTATCAAGGGGCAAGCCAGCCAAAGCATAACACCTCACTCCCCCCCTTGCTGCATCCCTTTCCCACCGGTCCTCTTGGCGCAGCTCCAACTCAGTCAAACGTTGGGCAAACCTCCTTCCTGGCAGTCAACTTTGCTGGATGTTTGACCAGGTCAATGACGGTCATGACCACTACTGCCAACGTAGCAGCCGTAGCCAGTGAGAACATGACAGCAAGGATGACCACCAAGATGCTGCTGCGCCCTAGCTTCCTTACAGCCCAGCTGATGACCCATTGCCCAAGTAATGTGGCTATGAAACCAATTATGATCAGTGTGATGCCGTAATCCCAGGGGATGCTGTCATTGACTGCATATACGATCGCAGAGGTGCTGCTGCTGATCAGAAGAGTCACCTGCAAACAGGGTTTAGGGTAACAGAGCAGCAGAGGGTAGAGGGCTTAGGGTCTGTGGCCTTTTTAGGGGTGGGGGACTGAGCCAGCGAATATTATTGAGTGGTTCCATGAAGGCTGCATGCTTTTTAGGTGCAGGGCCTATGGCACTTCTTGCTATGGCATATCATGAAATGTAATCAGTTTGGAGCTAATATGCAGGCGTTCTGCTGTTCTCCCTAGGCACAGCCAAATGGCAAGCGAGTAGGCAGACCCGGTTCCTGCACGATTGCCCGTTCAGCTGCCAGGGTGGATTGTAATAATCAATATTGGGCAAGCATGAGTGAGGTCATGCAAGTGCTCCTGTAGGAGAGAGCCCTGCTACACAAATGAAAAGTGGGAGGTGTAGCAGGATGTACATTGTTGCATCGCATGAAAGACTGGAATGCACTATCTCAAGGCAGAGGGGTCCCTGCAGCAGATGAGGTGCTGTAAGCAGAACAGAGCGGTCCTGGGGTAACGGCAGATGAGAGCATGCACTTGAATACCGCTTTAGGTCAGGCAGCAAACAACCTGTACGCCTCAAGTGACCCATGTCAAGCTTGAAAAATGAAGAAGGCAGGATATGGTGTACAATCGCAACCGCTCCAGACCCCTATACCAGCTCACACAGGCGTTTCTGTCCCCCCCCCTTAAACCACCCCCTACATCCCCCCCCTAACCAACCCCCCCCTCCTTTGCCCCCCCTAAACTCCCCCTCCCTTCCCCCCCCCCCTAACCCCCCCGCCCAAACCCCCCCCCCAAACCCCCCCCCTAAACCACCACCCCCTTCCCCCCCTCCCTAAACCACCCCCTCCTTCCCCCACCCCTAGGTCCTCACCTGGGTAGATGCCACAGACACAGCTGGATACACCCCCAGCTCCAACATGAGCGGGGTCAACACCAGACCACCACCCAGCCCCAACATACCAGCAATCACACCCGCCGAAATACATACCGCAGGATACACCACCGTCGTCCGCTGATCCCACTTCAAATCCCCCGAATCCACCACCCCTAGGCATCTCTTCCACTCTGCTTTCCATAGCACGTGGGATCGTGTCACCCACCACACAATCACCATAAATGGCAAGGGTGACAACATTAGTAACCACCACTGCCAGGTGCCACAAGTGAGTAGAAACCCACCGGTGACGTTAGTGACGGCAACAAAGGCTAGGATCAATGCTAGTAGACCAACTTGAAGCCAAGGGAGCTGAGCGGCTTCTTCATTATGAATCCTAGCAAGGGCGGTGGAACATAGCGTGGGGTTGCGGTTGCAGGGGTTGGGCTCCTTTGGAGGCTTCTGCCAGTAAGAGAGCTTCACCAATGGTGCTGCTACTGCCTCTGCCGTCGCTGTGGTGGCAGCGGCCGCAGCTGGTGCTGAGTACGTCACAAGTGAACTTTCTCCTGAAAAGGGATGTGCTCCTGCTCCTCCTGCTGCAGCTGCAGCTGCTCCTGCTGCTGTTGCTGCTTGTGGCGATGATGATTGCCGCCAAAGTTGTCCCCCTTCCTCAACATCTCGCTCTTCCGGAACCCCAGGAGGAGCAGCAGCAGCAGTAGAAGCTGTATCAGCAACAGCAGCAGTAGCATCAGCAGCAGCAGCATCCACTACAGCAGCAGGCGTGCTATGATCTGAGATATCCACATACTCCTCCACCCTTCGTCCGTCCTGTCCCGTCGCTGCTGCTGCTATAGCTGCCGCTGCCTTCTTTTTAGCCGCTGTTTCCCTTTTATACAGCGACTGCGCTTTCTGAATCATTCTCCATGTCATGGGCAACACCAAGAGAAATAAAGTGACCTTCGTCACCCAACTGGGGATTACCATGTTAATGTAACTTCCCGCAATACTGCCAACGACGGTTGGTGGGCCGAGGAGTAGCACGAGGTCCCAATCAATGAGGGGCCCGGGGCGGAGGGGGCTGCGGCGTGGGACGTTGAAGATCATATTGGCGACGGCTGATGATAAAATGGTGATGTTTGATAGGGCTACTGCAACGATTGTGTTGAAGTGGCCAATTATTAGGAGGGCGGGGACCACGAGGACACCTGATCGGGAGGAAGGCAGGGAGAAGCAGGGGAGTCAACTGGTGTTAAGAGGATTGCAGGGATCAGTGGTGGATAAGGTACTAGTCCGAAGCTGTTGCCTGGCAGGTTAAAAGTGACGAGTTTACGCCTCTGGCAGCAGAACGCAATTAGCGCTACTGGCAGACTGCGCTGACATGGACTGCTGCCCTGGCTACTGGTAGAACCTGCTTTGGGCATCACAGAACCAAATGGTGCTGCTATCTTTCTGCGGGTATGGTTCGGAGGAAAGATAATTACTGACACAGCCCAGAAAGAAGGCCATCAAAGCAGAGAGGCTGGAAAGCAATGCAGCGAAAGAGCTCATCACTGTGTGTTGACTTTTGGCTGTGTGTATAAGAGGCCAACCGCCGCTATAAGTGGTGAGTACTGCGGGGTAAGCACATCGCTACCAGCATCCAGCATGACAAGAGGTTTAGCTGCTTGCAGGCACTAAGCAGTGAGTACGGAGCTTGCTGCTATCTCATTAAAAAACAAAAAAATTGAGATATGAGCCACTCCTATGGCCCACAGAAAATGCTGCCCTAACTGTTGCTGCCTTAACCAGGGGATTGAAGAAACCGTGCAAAGTGCATAACCTGGCAATACCTAGTAGCACAAGTTGCCCTCTCAAAGGCGGCTGTCACTCCCTGAGGTCATGCAGGCTGCAAGTGTTTGAGAGGTGCAGGACATGCTGCCGCATTTAAAAGTAGCTGAGATCAATCTTACCCCCGCCAACTCCAGCGCCAGCTGCAATGAAGAGCGCGACACTGATAACGATAAATAAGCCGATGTCGTTCGCATCCACGGGAGAAAGATGTTTATGGCCAGGAGGATAACTGCTCGATGGGCTGCTTGGTGGCTCAGCAGGTGGCACGCCAGGGCCTGGAGCTGTAAGCTGGCTGGGTGTGCTTGGCTCTGTCTGTCCAGCCACGCCGCTGCATAAAAGGACTCCGGCTACACACAACGCCCAGACCGTTGCGTACGTATGCCTCATCGTGACTTCCGTGGGACTTGCAGAGAGGCCAATCGTAACGGGTATTATCTGCTAGTACTAGATACAGTGTAAATAAGATGTGCACATAAGCAAAACAGCTGACTTTGTCCTGCTGCAAAATGTAGCGTGCGTGTTCGTTCAGCTGCATGTCCATGCAACAAGGAGTCAGGAACAAGGAAGTGGTGGCATACCTCAACAAGGCGGCATATTTTCGTCAATTTTGTACGAATGTATATTGGCTGTGATCGGAACATAATGGCTTTGAGCAGCATTACTGCTCAGGGGCGTCAACCCTCCGAAGCCGCTCCGTAGAGTCTGACTCGAATAACTATAAGGAGATATCAGCATCTGAGCTGAGAAGGGCACCCTAAGATGCATAATGTCGCTGACGTTCAACCACATTTCAGCTTTACATCTCCTGGTGTAAATCATGCCACTGCATCGCAAGTGACGCGAAGCAATACCAACAAAGCTTAGTTGGCATACGCGCACCTCCCTTTCAGCAACTTCGTATTACTTTAGGCTTCCACCAGGTCGCATGACCAAACAACTGAACACCAGTAGGTCCAGGCAGCAGGACCTGCCACTCTCGCCATGGCTCATGCTCTTGGCTTTCTGGGCCACTTTGTTTGAGTCCGCTGTTTTGCTCGCGACAGTTTACTTGAGGCGGATAACTCATCATGGTTACACATGTCGTTAAACTCTACAACAGAATGCCTCATTCCAGCGGGCCTTGGCCTCCATTCCAGCGGGCCTCACAGATGGCAAGGCAATGTCAGCAGCAGCAAAGAAATCTCATACCTCACGCTGCGCAAACAGGATGCGCACAGACAAGCACGACCTATGCACTCAACAACACCACTCGCAACTCCCATATGCTCTCCAACGCGAAAACGCAACATCCTGCTAGATTTCAGGCATATCATCGTCCTCTGCTATCTCCCCACCACCACTACCAGCAGCATCCCCATGTCTAGCACCGCCCGCCACCCCCTGTTGCCCCATCAACACATCATGCGCTTCAAACCACTTATCTGCAGCCTGCAACATCTCTCTCCTCCTCGCAGCCTGCATCTGCACAGCTGTTGCCGCCCCTCTCCCACCCGCCATGCCCTTTGCCCCCACATCCTGCATACCCTCCGACCCTCCCTCCTCCAACTCCTCTTGCTGCAGAATCCCTGCTGCTGCTAACTCTGGCGCATACCTCAACACACGCTTAGAACCAACACGACCTGCTTCAGCTGCTGCTGCTGCTGTGGCGGCCTTAGTCGCCTTGCCACTCCTCCCACTTTTCTTCCCACCCTTCACACCCCCTACCACCTCCTGCTGTTCCTGGGACCTCATAGGCACCAGCTCTTCCCCAAGTACGCTGCTAACAAAATGCTGCCCCCCACCACTAGCATCGTGCTGCTTTGGTCCCTTGGCCTTTCCTTTGGTCTTCTTACTCTTCCGCCCCCCTCTGAGCACCCTCAGCACCTCAGCAGACTCATCAACAGCAAAAGCTTCAAGATTCACACCAAATTTGGTGTCAAACAGCTCCGGAGGAGCCACAGGCGCTGCTGCCCTTCTGTCTTGCCGTGCTACTGCTGGTGCTGCTGTTCTACCGACAGCTCCCACATCAGGCTCATCCTGCTGCATTACCGTAACACTCTTCCCACCACCACCACCACCACCATCCCCAGCAGCAGCAGGAGCGGGGCGGAGGATGGCTTGGCCCCCTAGTTGGAGAAGCTCCTCCCCCTCTGCAGCAGCCACAGCAGTAGAAATGCTGTCACCACCACCACCAGTAGTAGTAGTAGTAGCAGCAAGTACAGAATCCCCACCCTTATCCACCTTGCTCTCTTCATCTGAGCAGCCACTATACCCAGCACCCTCAAGCACCTTACGACTCGGCACCCTTACTCGACCCCGACCAGGCCGACCAACAGCCTGGCCAGCCGCCTCCGGTTCCTGCTGTTGCTGCTGCTTCTTTCTGCGTTTCTGCTGCCCCTCCTGTCCCCCTCGCTGCTGTCCCCCCCTCTTCTTCCCTCCCTTCACAGCTACTCCCTCACCTCCCTCTAACACACCACCACCACCACCACTAGCAGGAAGAGCATCATGCACCTCCTCAGCAGCTATACCAGCACAGCCATCAGCAGCAGCAGTAGCCGGTGTCGCTGCCGCATGCCCCAACAACGGCCGGAAGATTGCCCCCCGTGCCTCTGCATACTTATCACACATCCCCTGCAACGCCCTGTAGTTGGACAGCCCCTGTAACGTCGTGTTCAGATGGAACAAACCCTCACGCATTACCTTCGGATCCGCAGGCAACTTCGGCGGCAATGGTGGACGCTTCCTCCCTCCCATGCCATTTCCACCCTCCACACCACCACCACGACCACCAGGATCAGCAGCAGCAGTAGCAGAGCCGTACTGAGGTTTCACGACCACAGGCTCCCAGGTTGCAAACAACGACGGCCGAGGCCGGCTCGCTCCGCCAGCGATGAGAGCAGCTGCCGCATGCAGCTTCCCGACAGCTGCTACCGCCTCCCCCGCCCCTGCTTGCACCAGCTCATCTACTGACGCTGCAAAAGCTTTCAGGCAAGCTGCGGGGATGTAGATAGGCACAGGGGTTTGATGAAGCTGGGTGGCATGTAAGCAGTAGAGGGTGAAGAAGACCCCGGCTTTTACAGCTAAGGGAATGCAGCAGGTGGGGGAGCGGCACTGGGTGGGGCGGGGGGTGCTGGGGCGATCAGCAGCAGCAGGAAGCATTTCCCCACCCTCTTGCTGCTGCTCCTGCTGCCGCTGGGGCCACCCTATCAGCTGCTGCTGTTGCCAGTCCTGCTGTTCCACTTGCTGCTGTTCCGGCTCCTCCTGCTGATGTTGCTGTAGCTGCCTCACCATATCTCCATGCTCAACATCATCATGCACTGCTGCCTCATGTTCAACTCCCTCCGGCTGCTGCTGTTGGTGCTGCTGCTGCTGCTGTTGGTGCTTCTGCTGCTTGTCCAAGCCTTGATCCTGGTCTCCCTTCCCCTCAAGCTCCCTGCTTTGCCCTTGCTGCTGCTGCTGCTCCCTCTCATTGTGCTGTATTAGCGCTGCTGCTTCCATTCGTGCACTACCCCCCGTACCACCAGTCACTGCTCCTAGTAGTGCAGCCCCACCTGATGCTGCCACAGGGCTGTACTCCCGGTGTTGAGGCACTACCTCTGCTGCTGCTGCTGCAACGGCACATGCTACTGCTGCCTCTGCCCCGGCTTTTCCTGCCGCTGCCACTGCTGCCGCCTCTTCCCCTCCCACTGCTGCCGCCGCCGCCTCTTCTCTTCCCACTCCTGCTCCTGCCGCCTCTTCCCCTCCCAGTCCTGCTCCTGCCCCCTCTTCCCCTCCCCCTGCTGCTGTCCCCTTCACTTCCCCTCCCAGCTGCAAAGGTATAGCTGGATCAGGCAATGGCTCCAGATCAACACCAAACCCAGGAAAACCTACTAGGTGCTGCAGAGGTGACAGCGGAAGCGGCGACCATCCAACACCTAATGGACCTAATGGTGACAAATCCAGCCCGTTCCCAACCAAGCCACCATTACCATACCCAGGACTAGCTGCAGCAGCAGCTTCAGAAGATGGTAGGGGGCTCCCGAGCGTGAAGTCATCTCCCTGCTGTGCCCCATGCTGCTGCTGCTGATCATTATGGGTGGCAGAATCAGCCAGTGGGGTGCTAGGCTCATCCCCCTCCTCTACTGCTCTTGCCGCAGGAGTAGGGATGCTCTGCTCCATCTGCAGCTGCTGCTGTAACTGCCATGGCTCTTCTTTTCCTGCTGGTGCTGCTTCTCCTGCCATCCCTTGCAACACTTGCAGTCCCCCTTCTCCCTGCAATCCATCTGCTGCTGCTGCTGCTGCTGGTGGTATTGAATGTTCTGGAGGGAGCCATTGGGCCGCATCCTGTGTAGCTGCTGCCGGCCCATGCGTTGCTGCTGTTGTCTCCCATGCTCGCCTTAATTCAGCGGCATCATCTTCATCCAGCAGATTGAGAAGGTCAAGCTCTCCGTCATCTTCCTGCTGCTGTAGCTGCTCCTGCTCCTGCTGCTGCTGATGCAGGCGCCTGCGCTTCCTCCTGCCTTGCATGGCATCCGATAAATCATCTGCATCGCTCATGCCTCCTGCTTCTGCTGCTGCTGATGTTATCAATAGTGGTGCTGGGAATTGCTGCTGGTATAAGGTTGATCCAGGAGTCGCTAATGGGCTCGGGTATAGCAGGCGATCCAGTACTGTTGCGTAGAGAAGCTGAGTGTAGGTTGGGTTGTGTTCACAGCCTGGGTATGCCTGTCAGATTTTTTGCAAGGAAATTGAGAAGAAAATAATGGAGTGTTAATTAAGTACAGCTCTTCATGACAGTCACTGAGCAGAATGGGTATGTCCAGCATGTGCAATGGTTGGCAGCTTGAGGGTCGTGCCGGAAGACATCAGTCAGCTGAAAGGCCGTGAATGGAAGGCATGTATGCAGCCTGCTCAAGCTGCGACGTAGTCACGTACCTGATGAATGTAGCTGAAGCCCCGCGAGACCCAAAGCTCCTTGAAGTGCGCGAAAGTTGCTACCGCGATATCTGGTTGAGGCAGGGTGGATGCCGGGTCAACTTGCCCGACACTGTCAACTCCTAAGCCATTGTTCGTGACCGCGAATGTATCAAGCAGGGCATGGAGGTCGGTTTCAAACCCAGCAAGTGCCCCTTCGCAAGCTTTCATAACAACATGTCAGAGAGACAAAGACTCCCTGAAGATCTGAGGGAGGCCGATCGGAAGGCTGCATATAGTTGGCGCCTTTCCGTGAGAGTGTTCAAAGATTTATCAAGCCATACTGAACAGCTGGGGCCCAATCAGCAAGCGCGAAGGATCCGATGAGACAGCCATCGGACGGGCAAGCACGATCATATGCATGAGATAGGTTCTATGCTTTTCAGCATGCATGACCTTTGCTAATCAGGGCCTCAATAGCCCAAACACGGCCTAATCTGCCGTGTTGTGAGACGAGTGCTTGAGGGCTTAGTGCTAAACCCTGGCCGATTGTCGAGTCAGATCGAGACATTTGCTCAGGCTCCGAGTGTCTCAGAACAGGCATTGGCTTAGCATTATGCGGGTCCAACTTACAGAATCATACATGTGCTGAATTGCGCTGCCGCAACGAGCACCTTTGGAGGTTCCTCAGCTTGAGTGCGGCAGTAGCCATGCGTTTCAGACCCAACCACCGTGTGGTCTCCCTGTGCAGATAATTCTCACATCACAGAGCTGAAAACAGCAAGACAATACACCCCGGAGTTGTTAGCCAATCACATTACCTGCTCAGTGTTCACGTTGGGCTTTAGGGTATATCCTTGCACGCTTCTCGGCATCCCTTTCGCCGTGGTTGGTCAAAGTGAAGCCATCGTGCATTTACGCTCCCACAAACCCGGAACAGCGTATATGTTGGGTCCAATGCGGGCCTAGTACCAGCATCTGAGCTGCAACGAGGTTATATGAGCCATAATGGGACACTCGTGCTCCACGACCCCACTCGTGCCCACGACCACCCAGCCTTCGAATGTTTGGGCCTACAAGGACGTGACAGACATACTGCACGACAACCTGTCGTCTCAGAGCATAGTCGCATTGCGCAGCACATGCAGAGACTGGAAAGATGTCCTGGATATCACGCTGAAGAGAGCCTGCCCAGTCGATCTTCAAGCCCAGTGCCTCCCCTCTAGGTGAGTGTGTCCCTATATTCCCCTATATGTCCCCTCTAGGTGAGTGTGTCCCTGACACCTCAAGGTACATGTCGATGCCCAGAGTGTACTAGGATCTGATCTACGCTATCACATATAAAAACATGTGCTTCTGCGCTCAGGTTTCCCAGCCTCCGTTCGTTGGACCTTTCCAACCTTCGCCACGTCGTCCCCGAGCAGTTGGCGCAGCTGAGCGGTTTGACTCAGCTTACGGAGCTGCGTATCCGTGGCGTTGCATGCTCCAGCATACGAACTACGCACCTTATCAGTCTGGGCAGCCTCACAAGGCTGCAAAACCTGCACTTGGAGGGCCTTCACAAGGTGGGTCACTAGAGTCACTAGCCTTGGTCAGCCTCTACGAGTTACACCTGATGGCCAGTGCCCTTATCACCCACGCTAGCTATGACGCTACGGGTCTTCCTATCCCAATCTTCTCAACTTATTGCAAAGACATAAGTAATGGCAAAAAAGTAGTTGAGATCTATCCAAGCAGTCCACAATTCTATCAAGGACAGTAGGTAGCTGGCATCAGTTAGTAGGAGAGCAGCTCTTCACAGGCGCAATGGGTCATGAATTTTTTCTCTGAGCAGTTGCTGGTGCCTGCCAATTCCTTGGTACTGCTGTCATTGCATGGTGCAGTGGAAAAGTCTGTGCTTGCTGCTCTGCTGCTCCTCGTCTTGCCTTGTCTTGTATGCTGTTGCTGCTTTGCTTTGAAGCTCAGTGCTGCACTAGTCCCACTTCAATACAGTTGTGTCATCAATCAATGCTTTAATACAATACTGACAGGATGCTTCTGCTGCTGTACCTATGTGCATCACGTCCTGCTGCTGAGTTCGTATCCTGCCCTTGCTTTCGTAGTACTCACTCACTAAGCTCGTGCTGCTGTTGTTTAACACCCTTCTGGCTTCCCTAGCTGCTCTCTCTGCTGTCGTCCCATCTTATCAGTACCCCTACTGCTGCTGCTGGTGTTGGTGTTGGTGGTTGCCGGGTGGTGTCTCCCTACCACCCTTCCAGTCCCTCCTCCTCCCCCTCCTCCTCCTCCTGCAGCTCCTGCCTCTGCTACCAAACCCTTGTCAACTCCCTCAAACAGTTCCTTCTAAGGTGTAATGCAACTTCTCCCCTCTGCCACAGGTGCGCTGGTCCCTGCTGTCCCACCTGCACCCCCTGACCTCCCTCCACCACCTCTCCCTCATTGGCCTGTCCTACCTAGCCTCAGACGCTGAGCAGCTCACTTCGTTCCTAGCTGCTGGTAGCTGCAGCACCTTACGTCACCTGGTGCTAGGCAATGGGTTACGCCTGTCACTCATGGGGGATGAGGCACTGGCAGGGTTTAGCAGCTTGGAGTGTGAGGAGCTGGAGGTGATGGACCTGTCAGGATGCATGGAGATCACTGCAGCAGGTAAGGCAAGGGAGGAAGGCAAAAAAACGAAGCAAATGGACAGCAGAGAATGAACTTGTTCTGGCAAAGGTAGTGGGAGTAGCAGTAGCAGCAGTCGGAGCAGTAGCAGCTGATCCTGACCACTGTGTGCCCCTACAAGCTACACTGGGGCGGTGGGGATGACTCATGATGGATTTTGGGGATTCCCTTGATGGACTTGCTTCATGTGATGCCAGGGGCAGGTGTTTACTTTATCTCTCACACCAGAAAAGGGCCTTTCTCATTCAGCAGGTAACACCTCAGGGATCATGACTCATTCATGCCTAAGGAGGTCAGATCAAGCAGGACAAATGCGCACGTTCTTACCATGATCAGAGCATGCAAAGCACGTGTTCTTACCTTTTGCAGTAGCAGTACTGACTGGGCTGTTTGATGTGTTGTCTGCGGTGTAGGTCTGCGTGGCTTGTCCCACCTCACCCGGGTGAAGGAGCTGCACCTGCATAACTGCATGAAACTGGGAACAGAAGCTCTAGCGGTAAGCAAAGGGGGTGAAACAGGGTCAACAAGAGCTACTTTAATCCCAAGCAGCATCTGGCTTCCCAAACAACAGCGGTTTTTCGCCCTTTAGATCACTTTTTGCTATCGCATTTCACTTCATCTAATCATAGATCAGTGCTAGTAACCTGGTCCTACTGCCTTGAAGTAGTGCTTTTGTGTACTATAAGCAAATCAGGATGAAACCATATAGTTTTTGATGTGGCAGCTTGGTCGGGGTCCTGTTCACTTTGACGTCTGATTGTTTACACTCTACCAGTGAACTGAGAGGGCATACAACATGGGTGGCTAATCGGTGACCTGCTTTGCTCTGTGGTGCTATTTTGTAATGTTTACAACAGCATTAGACATAAGGAACGGGCGCTTAAATAGGTGTACGGTATCAAAGGTTCCCCTCCCGTCCACCACTCGCAACAACCCATGCGAAGACTGTGGTTAAGCTAGCATCTGCCTTATCTAGTAGCCATACATCAGTGATCACATCCATGGAATGCTCCTCAGGAGCCTCATTGAGCTTAGTAACAGCTTGTGGTGCGGGGCCTATGGCACCTGCCTATGGCGTTTCCTGCGATGTAATGTACTAATACTTCCAACTCCTGCTGCTGTTATTGGTCCAGGTTGTGTCTCGTCTGACTGGTCTGGTGCACCTCAACCTCCGAGGTTGCTCCCAGCTATCAGATGAGCAGCTGATGATGCTGGGGGCCCTGGGCCACCTCACTCACATCAACCTGCAGAGCTGTGGGGGAATCACTGGTAAGAAGGCTGGTACATTTAGTTTTTCTGGCATTTTTGGCATTTTCGTGTGTTGCCTGCCCCCCCCCCTTCTGCCCCCCTCACTCTTTCCATCTCTGCATTCGGCCCCAATAACACTAGGTAGAAACCCCCTCATGCTCTCCTCCCGCCCTCCCTACGTCAATCCCAGTAACACATCGCACAGAACCCCGTAAAGCAAGCACTGTATCTGCATTTATGCCCTGGACTTTCTTGCCCTCCCTCCTGCCCCCCTCCATATAATAAGATACTAAGCAAGGAATGTATGTCTTTTCATTACCTTGCAGGGACTTGCCTGCCCTCCGTCCTCCCCCGCCTCCCCCAGCTAGTCCACCTGAACATCTCCCGCTGTCCCCTCCTCCATCAGCCCCTCCTGCAACAGCAGCTCTCCACACTGCAGCAGCTACAGGAGCTTCACATCAGCAGCTGTCAGTCACTCTCGGTTGAATTGCTGGTGACGTGCTGTAGAACCCTACCCAAGCTGACAGCTGTGGTGGCTAGGGATTGGTGCTGTAAGTCAAGGCCAGGGGCAGGAGGAGCAGCAGCAGTGGGGGAAGCAGGGGCAGGGGGAGGAGCAGGAGGAGCAGCAGCAGCAGTGGGGAAAGTGGAAGGAGCAGGGGCAGGGGAAGAGGCAGCAGCAGGTGAAGCAGGAGAGCGAGGGGCTTTGCCCTGTTCTGTGACACACGTGAACCTCAAGGGTCTAACAGCTAGCTCAGAAGTTTGTCATCAGCTGCTAATGGGCTTCACGAACACAAACTGCAGCAATAGCAGTAGCAGCAGCGGTAAGAGCAGTAGCAGCAGTAGTGCGGTCACCCATCTTGACTTGTCCTACAGTCAGGTGCAAGACCTAAACCCCAGCTTGGAACTCATTGGCAGTAGCATGAGGCACTTGGTTACACTCAACCTTGACCAAGTGCTGCAGCAACTTACACCAGAGCAGCTACTGCCACTGAGGAGTTTGACCAGTTTGACTGCTTTGAGAGTGACTGGGGTGCAGCCTGGCGGGGAGACAAGAGAAGGGGGAATGGGCCAGGGGGCATGGGGGGTATATCAGGGGTTGGAGGGAGGTGTGGGGGAGGGTTTTGGGGGTGTAGGGGTACACCAGGGGTTCGGAGGGATGGTGGGTGAGGGTTGTAGCAATGCATCGGCATGCCTTCTGGCATGGGAGGCTAGATATGGTAGCAGCTTCTGTCTTAACCGCAGGAGGGCTGGCAGTGGAGGAAGCATGGGTACATGGAGCAACAGCAGTAGCAGGGGTGCTGAAGGGGTGGCACTATTTAATATTGACAGCGGAAGCAACAGCAGTAGCAGTAGCAACAGCCCGCTATTTCTGGCCCAATCACATAAGAGGAATTGTAGTGGTAGCAAGCTTGCTGGCGTCGCCGCTTTGCTTGCTCCCCTACAAGACTCCCACCGGCCTGTGGGATGGGCGGCTGAGGAAGGGGCTTCCATCCACAGTACAACAGCAGTAGCAGCAGTACAGCATGTACTGATGCCTTCAAAGCTAGCAGCATTGTCACTAACAGCTAGCTCAGCTACTACAGCTACAGCAGCTACCAGCACTGGGGCTACTTACAACTGCAGTGGTGGTGGTTATGGCTGCTGTGCTGCTGTGTGCAATGGCAGAGCTACAGCTGCTACAGCTACAGCAGCTACACCCACAGCTACAAGTAGTGCTACAGCAGCTCCCAGCACTGGTGCTACATATCCTGGCAGCAGCAGTGGTAGTGGTCGTGGTGGCTGCTGCGGTGTTCTGCAATGTAATGCTCATGGTATGTGCGGGGAGAAGGGTGGCCCAGAGGATCGTGAGAGATTACAGCAGCAGCAGCAGCAGCAGGGAGCAAGGCGGCAGCAGCCTAAGCTACTTCCTGTGAAGAGAGTGCTATTGCTTAGTGAAAAGGAACGACCGCAACCGCCACAGCACTGGCAACAGCAGCAGCAGCAGCAGCAGCAGATGGTGGGGTTGAGAGGTTTGAAAGTGGACAGCAGCGGCAGCAGCAGCATGGCGAGCTCTTACCCACCGTGCCAGTACCGCTTCCAGGGTACACCACATTGGCAACAGCAGCACCAACGACAGCAGCAGAACCACTACCACCACCAGCAGCAGCACCAGCAGCAACCTAGCATGTGTTGGGTACCCGGGGCAGCTGTGCAGGGTCTCCCAGTGAATCACCCCGCACCTCTTCCTGCTGCTGCTGCAGCTGCTTGCCTAAGCGGCTCATCGCCCTTACACTGTCTGCAGCAACAACAGCAGCAGCAAGAGCAGCAGCAGGACCAACAGCGGCAGCATTGTCTGTGGCACCAGCAGCACCAGCAGCAATGTGAAGCCCCCGGGTGCTCAGTACCATTCCGGCCCCTTCCTTCTTGCTGCGCCTGGTTGACGGCTCTAACTCAACTCCAAGAGCTGTCTCTCACTAGCTCACTCTGGCTCACGGATGACACACTTCCGGCACTGGCTGCTTTGGTCAACTTGAGGACTTTGGACCTTAGTCACTGCAAGGCATTCACTGGAGAGTCAATGGCAGCCGCTTCTGCCTCGGTCATCGCCGCAACAACTAAAAGTTCAGCATGCGAAGAAGCGGCAGCAGTAGTAGCAGGCACAGGGACGTCCCCAGCACCACCATCAGCAGCACTACGAGCTTTAAGAGCAGTAGCAGCAAGGGGCAATGATGAGTCACTTCTGCTAGTAGAGTCCACATGCTGGCCTCACCTCACTAAGTTAGAGCTAGGGGCTTGCAGCAGCATCAGCAGCAGAGGGCTGAGCCATATTCTACAATGCTGCCCAAATCTCGTGGAGCTGGGTTTGTCAGGGTGTAGCAATAGCAGCAAGATCACCATCGGCAGTAGCAGCAGCTATAGCAATAGCAGCAACACTGGCAGTAGCAGCAACTATAGCAGCAGCTGCAGGAATAGTAGGTGCAGTAGTGATGAGGGTCTGGAGTCGTTGAGAGGGTTGACGCGACTGCAGGTGCTGCGGTTGGCAGGACACAGAGGATTGACAGCCAGGTGAGATGAGGCCCTTGAGAGCAGAAGGGGGTGAGAGGGGAGGTTGCCATGGGTAGACGTGTTTATTGGGTTTCACATTGTGCAGTAGCAGAAAGTCCAATGAGCCCGCAGCTCAAGCTGTCACAAAAGCAGCAATCTGTCTGCTTTAAGATAAGATAAACAGAAGATAATCCACAATTCTTCCCCTTTGTTACCATGGTTTGCAATTATTATTACACTAGCCGGAGGGGGGGGGGCGGTCTCCCATCCCAGCATTGGTGTTCAACCATATGCTACGAGAACTACATTACTGCAAAAAGGCATGCTGTAGAAAGTGGAAGGCCACAAGCTCTCGCTGATTCCTTTATAATCTTTCATCGCCGCTTGTAAGTTCCTGCTGCAGCCCCAAATGTAATTCACGCTGTTGAGAGCTCACATCTTGACCTGGATCAGTCCATTACTGCAATTGACCGTACATTTACGTGCTCTCGCACACAGCCAGGCAACAAAGAAGCGTGCCGCTGCAACTGAATGGCGGGGGAGCTGTCCAGCGGTCTACTTTAAGCATTTAATACAATAAATGAATACATGAGATAGATCTCTGCACAGCTTTCGGGCTGTGCAGTGCTTTATGCATTGATTACAATAAAGTACAAATAAGTATTAAATAAGTAGGTTGGCTCCGTACGGGCGCCCCCTTTGAGGGGCCATGATGTAATCGTAATCGTAACCGTAATCGTACCTGTACAAGTCTGTGTGCATATGTTGTCAATTATGCAATGGCTGTACATAGAAGAAACCCTGTGTACTGCTCCACCTTTTTATATTTGTAACAGCTTGACGTGCAGGCCCTCTGTCATATCATAACATGTACAACTCCTATGTGGTGCTCCTTGCAGTGGGCTGTGGCCTGTATGCGGTCTGCCCTACCTGTCCTCCCTGGACTTGTCCCTGTGTTCCTCCCTGTGTGATGATGCCCTGCTGCAGCTGGGGGAACTGCAGGGGCTGAGCAGCCTGGATATCAGGGGGTGCTGGAGGGCAACAGATGAGGGTGAGCAGGGGGGAAAAGCTGGGGGAGATTTTGTTTGAGTATCTAAGTTAGAACAGATAGTAAATCACATCGTAGATCACAAGTACGCATCCCGATCATCTCTTTTGCTTTAGGGGCAGAAGTGTATAAGTAGGGCCATGGTTGAAAGAGGGGGGGCCCTCAGGGGTAAGTTTTAGCATTTAGGGATTGGGGCCCTGAGCCTTTATACAAAAGCAACAGATGAGGGTGATCAGCGGGGAGGTGGGAGCTTAAGGGTCAGGGTTTTAGATTATAAGGGCAGAAGTGTGTAGATCAGACCGGGGATGGGGTCTGCAGGGGGGAGGTGGGGGAAAGGTACTACTCAGATAGTTTTGAATGCTGGCCATCTAGGATGAAATATCAGAATTGTTTTTGGAGTTCTCATCTCTTCGCGCTTCTGCTGTTGCTGCTGCTTGTAGGTGTGCATGCCCTGCTGTTACGAAGCCCCTCCCTGCAGCAGATGAATGTGGAGGGCTGCTACAGGTTGGGGCCATTGTGCTGCCCGAGAGGCCATAGCTTGGAAGACAGCAGGAGGCCAGCTAGTATTGTGAAACGCTAAAGGGCATCGCGCAGCTAGTTGCGGTTGGACGTAGTGGGGAATCATCAGCAAGCAATGGCTTGCTGAAAGTTACTAGGCTGGTTGGTGGTCTGGAAACCATTGTCTTTATACCGATCTGGGTGTGTGTTTGGTCCATCTGACCTAGGGTCCCTCTTCCGATTGCCACACCTGTTTGTTTGTCTGTGTTGGCTAACTTGTACAATAAGACGGTAAAAATGGAGATATGTGTGTGATGGAGTTGGGGGTTGGCCCTCTCTGCATGGGTTTATCTATCATCATCATTGGTGGCCCTTTGAGCTGTCATTGTTGTTACATTTCCTGGTCTGCCATAGCAAAAAGTGCCATGGGTGGCCCTTTGAGCTGTCATTGTTCAGTTAGACCTGGCCAATTCGGCACAGCGCTACCTTGAATCGCCCATGTTCTGGATGCATACCATCTGAGACCACTTTCCGAGTGGTGTTTCAATATCTCGTCCTGTTTTTTTGCCGTGTCCGTAGTTGGATGTCTGCTTGGGTATTCCTCTTGCTTGGTGGTATGGATTCCATTGTTTTTGGACCCATCCGATGGTGCGTTTGGTCGTTTCGACTTAGCAGCCCTTTGCGGTTGCCGCACCTTAAATTTTTGTTTGTTTGTTTGTTTCAATCACTACCAGTACTGCTGGCCCACTTAGTCTTGCGGACATGCCACGTCCGCCAGGCTGGCTTTGCAAACGGTTGCCGAACGGTTTCCACCTGTGTGTGTGTGTGTGTGTGTGTGTGTGAATCTTACATTGGCAAACCCATCGGCACGCGTGCGGTGCCACAGTTCACCACAGGGGTGGCAAAGCCACTAACACAAATAGAACCAGGAAAAACTGAACACCATCCACCAGTTTGAACTCCATGATCATGCATGTCCAAGCAGATACAATGATGCAGAATACTGGCCCTGGAAAAGTGCACACACAATTTTATTTTTTGATTTTTTTGGGTTTTTGATTTTTTGGGTACATCCAGCAAACAAACAGCAACGCAACAGCATATATCACCAGAACATTGTATAACCTGTATGGTTGATAGATCTGGTTGACACTGACAGTGGACAGTGGACATAAACTGATGCACATAATGCTAATCAAGCGTCCAGGTCGCCGAGACAAGGGCGATGAAACCAAGAAATGTTGCACGCCGGTCTGCGGTGAATGCGGTAAATGCCGCCATTGACGGGTGGTGGGCCGAATAGTGACTTCGCTGTTTCGACGAAGTATGTATGGCACCTCGCCCCAGAGGAACAGTGCCACAATAGTTGTTATAGCATCGCAAGGCGCAGCTACGGCGGTATCAGCCCACGAGGGGCTGGAGGCTACGGAGGTACGCATTGCTGCAGAGTGTTTCTGCGCAGGCCAGCTCCCCAGAATCACTGCTCATATAGTCTCAAGAAGCGGCTCGGTATCTCGCTCTCCACACACTAGCAACTAGTTTGAGACATGCCGCGGGCGCTGCATGGCTGCAGAGCTGTGTAGTGATTACCTCGTCTCATACATGTCTCTAGGAGCAGGACCGCCGGGACACTATAATGCATCCATACCCACCACCTCTCCACACCTTGGCATCCTCAGTCTCTCATTGCTAACAGAAAACTGGAACATAAGCTAATTGTAAAGAATGCACAGAACATAGGATTGGACGCGCAATAGCAACGGGCAGGGACCACGCCTCATCTCATGATTTGAACATGACATTCACGACATGAAAACCCCAGAGTTAATTACGAGGCTCAAGGGATTTGCAATACCAAACTTACTCAGTTACCACCTACTGCACGTCCATGTCTGGGTCATTGGGCCAGCTGGTCTCTAAGCTGCAGGTACAGGTGGGCTGCTTCATCCTCATCACTCCAAGCCAAGCCATCTATGGCCTCCAAGAGTGGCTCCTTTGTACCCCTGTTTTGCTGCGGGAAATACCCATTCAGCAGCTGCCACTTACCACTGGACTGCAGTTCAGCCTCAAGCTGCACTAGCTGCTGGTGATGCGTCCGTAATAGCCTGCTCCCATTTCCGCCGCTGCTGCTCCTGCTGCTGCTGGATCTCCTGCTACTGCTATCATTACCCTGATCACTCCCCCTGCTACTGCCGCTACCACCAGTGACACTTTCACTGCTGTTGCTCCTCGTATTCACGTCAAAGCATTCGCTGCCATCAGCAAACTCTACTACTGCATTGTGCCCTTCTTCATCTTCCTCCCATCTCTTGACCACCTGCTCCACCACTTGTGCTACTGCTGCTCTATCAGGTGCTGCTGCTACTGCTGCACATATCTTCCCTGCTGCTTCCCTCACTGCAGCTAACACTCCCGCCTTTTCAGGGAGACTGAGGTACTGCTGGGACACTGTGTACTGCACAGAGCACCACCAAGGGGAAGGGGAGGGAAGAGTAGCTTCGGGCCCATCATCAGCGCTACTGCTGTGGGTGCTACTACCACCATCACTCCCTGCTGGAGCAGTAGCAGCAGCAGGGGTTTTGCTGGTGGCATCAACCCTGGGGCTAGCTGAATTCCCAGCTGTGCTGATATCATAACCACTACCACCACCGGCAGCAGTGGCAGCATCATCATCACCAACCCCACCAATAGCAGCAGCAGCAAGAGGATTGTGAAGGCCTTCTTGACTAATCCCTACTGCTGCTGATTGTAGCGGGAACCGGTCCTGCAGGCGGAGTAGGGCTATCATATCTGCAATCATATCTGATTTCTGTGTTCTGATCATCTGCTGTACCTCAGGGTCACTATGGTCCCAGGCAAGAGAGGGGGTGCCATTCACCTCCAGTAACCAAGGGTGATAATTAGCATCTATAAGAAAATCAACACCTGGGGGCAATAGCAGCAGGAACAGCAGCAGTAGCAGAAGTGAATATACTATTAAATTCCATGATACAGCATAAGTGCAATGGCCCCGGCAACTCAGGCTATCACAGAAACAGCCGTGTACGTAGTCTTGGCAGTATCTAAGCAGCAGAAAGAGGTGTGGTACAAGATATAAAGAGGTATCAACAGCACAGTAGCAGCAGGTATGGCTGGAATCAACCCAGGTTGGTATGATTATTCTGTTGTGTCTTCAGATCTTGACAAGGAAGTCCAAACCGGAAGAAGCAACGGAAATTGTGTACTTGAACCAATTACTTGAATCAACTACCTTTTAACCTTGCACAGCTGACCCTGCTGAAACTGCTGTAGTCTCAGACACACCCAGGAATGACAGCCTCGCTTCCTTTCCCTTGTTCCCGTCTCCTATGTTAATTTGCTCAAGGTAGCAGCTACAACGCCATATAACGTGGTCAGCACCTGTATAGCGACGCCAGAGCCATGCTTCTCTCGATCGTGAATACTACCTCAGTGCATGGGATTACATGTTCCGGCCTGTTGGCCCTCATCTAATCCCGTCCAGCTACATTCAAGCTGCTTCCGCGTTCCTGCCCTCTTCCTGCCTCCCTCACAGCCCTCGTCGCCTTTTTGCTCTCCCTGCCTTCCCATTCTTCTGTCCTTCATGACCTGCTATGTCCCCTTCCGCCTGTCCTCCTCACCCAGCAGCCCCAAAGCAGCTGCATCTCCCTGCCACTGCCCCAGTGCTGCTTCTGCCAATGCATTCGCTGCTGCCCCGTTTCGGCTTATCATCATTTCATTCCTCAGTTCCCTGTCGTTCTTATTCACTTCTTCCAGCCTAAGTACCCTACTCGCCCCCATGCCACCCCCTTCCCCCCCTCAGCCCCTCCTCCTCCATCACCTCCCCCTCTCCTTGCCTCTGCCCGCCTCCTCTCCCCCTCTCCCCTCCTCCCCCATCTCCCCACTTTTCTTTTCTCCTTGCCTCTGCCCGCCTCTTCTCCCCCTCTCCCCTCCTCCCCCATCTCCCCACTTTTCTTTTCTCCTTGCCTCTGCCCGCCTCCTCTCCCACTCTACCCCTCTCCCCTCCTTCCCACTCCCCTCCCCCCTCTGGCGGTGTCCTCCTCTACCCCTCCCAGTCCTCTCCCCTCTTCTTTTACTCACCCAGCAATTCAAAGCAGCTGTCCCTTGGCACCTTCATCTCCCCCATTGCTGCTCTCACTCCAGGTAGTGCTGCCGCCACTGCCCTCCCACATCCCTCCCTCATGTTCCCCCACATCTCCCCCCACACCTCCTCCCCCAAGTGCTGCTGCAACTCCTTCAAGCTCCACACCAAGCCATCCTGGTTCTGAGCATAGTTAGTCACATGACCCTGCAGGGGACAAAGGGGGAGACACACAAGCAGCAGGATGGGAGGGATGAGCGGTTTAGGATTTTGAGGGGATTAGGGTGGGGTGGGAGGGGGAGGGGACGCGCTGGTTCGGGGAGGTGAAGGGGGAGTTGGGGATCCAACCCCGCTCCCTTCCCATCGCCCCTGGAGGCCTCCAACCACCCTCGTCCCCAACCCCCCACACAGGCAGCTTGTGAGACACACAGGCAGCACATGCGGGTGTCTATGCTCAGGCAAAGAGACAGACAGTCAGAGGAGTTGCATAAGCAGGACAGCAGCTACAAGGCTCTTTTCAAACGCCAGACTATTGCAGTATGGCTGGCAAGTGACTTCTTATCAATAAAAAAACAATATGACTAATAATGGGGACATCCCTACAACAATACCCGTGCTGCCCTGCAAGCCCTGGGTTTAAGGTCCCCAACAGGCCGGCATTGTGGGCGCACAAAAGTCAGCAAATCGTCTAGGGCCGGGCTCCTCCTTTTGCTCACAAGTAGTGCACCGTCGACAATAGGCCAGGCGGGGTGGGGAAATAAGAACAATAATAACATAATAATGATATCATATCAAAATACAGACAATACAATGCTGCTGGAGATGCCTAACACAGGCTTGGGCTTGCAATTGCTTGTCCACTTCTACTCCCCAGCCCATTGTGCCATCCGCTTCTGAAACCCCCATGCTCTTCTGTCTTATCGTGTGTATTCTTCCAGCACCAGTAAAGCTGTACCACCTTCCCATACAGAACTAGCACTATGGTACCAACTCGGTCCGTTCTTTCCAGTAATGTCCTTACCTCCTTACGCCTAATGCTTATTGTTTAACTTCTGTCCTACACCCCGAGCCCCTGGCCCCCTGCCCCTGGCAGCTGTAAGTTACTCTGAAGATACATAGCCAATAATGTGACCTGACAGGGTTTACGCGTAGCAAACCACGACATATCAAGAACTCAGAGAAGGCCCCCGCCATCCCTCTGTCCACCAGCACATAACCCACTTGCAGTAGTATGTTTGATCTTGCCAGCTCCCTCTCCCATGATCATCCGAGCCTTGACCTGACTGTCCCAGAAAAGCCCCCTTTCCCCAAACCCTAACATCCCCCCCCCCCTTCCCCACCTGCCTGCATTTCACACTTTCAGGTCCCACCGCCATATCTCCTGCCTTCCATGTTCCTACATCACCCAAAGGCGAACTCCTTCATAATAACCTATTGACTACGCTTTTTCCCCATGTTTCTTCGTCCCCATCTTCGCTCCTCCAATCCCCCTTCTCCCCCCCTCCCCATAACATGAACAAACAGACACAGGAGGTAACGCAATTGCAAAAGGGTTCGGAATGACCGTACAATAACCCGTACATCAACCTCCTGCCACCCGGCCACCCCGCCAGTCCCATGGCCCCCCCCCCTCCTTCATGCTGCCCACCGCTCCAATATCCAGCTGCCATTCCCCCTCCCCCGCTTCACCCCGCCCCTGCGCCTTGCCCCCCCCTCTCCCCCACCCCCTGATGCTCACCAGTGCCACTCCCCCATCTTCTCCCTGCCAGTCCCCAGCCTTATACGCCTCACTACTGAACAGCACCAGACCATTCCCATGGACGTATGCCCTCACTGGGCCCCCCACCACCACCAGCACCCACAAGCGGATGCCAAACTTCCGCCCCAGTAGCAGCAGCGGGTCGGTCAGGTACCTCTGGGCGGCTATGAAAGCCTCAGGGAGACGCTGCTTCTGCTTGCTGCTGCTTCCAGCACTGCTGCTGCTGTTTGTCCCATGGACGGGGCTGCTGCTACCACTCCCTCCACCAACCGCAGCAGAACGAGAACCGACCTGCTGCTTGTGTACGCTACTGCTATTGCTGCTGCTGCTGCTCGTGCCAGGGGTACTTTTACCACCACCACCACCATTAGCAGCAGCAGCAGCATTGGAAATAGCAGGTTGCATGGTACTGCTGCTGCCAGCATTTGAAGGACCCCTCTTACTAGCATCACCAGCATCAGGAGCCACATTGCTAACAGCAGCAGCAGCGCCACCCTCCCCTGCCACCTCCTGCTTATGTTGTTTCATCTTGTCCTGTACCCTATGTTTATTCCTTTCCAGCATGCGCCTGAGGGCACTACGTCCAGGCACCACCAGTAACCCTTGGCCCAGGTGCTCCCGGGTCTTAAGGACCCATAAGCCCGGGGGGGTAACCTTCATGTCCCTGCTGCTGCTGGCAGTGGTAAGACTGCTGCTGCTACTGCTGGAGGTGGTGGTGGTGGTTTCTTCTGTGTCGCTGCTACTGCTCCCATTGACACTGCTGCTTCTACATGTGCTGCTGCTGCTGTTGCTGTTGTTGCTGGTGGCCTCTCCTGTCTGGCCTCCAGCTGCTGCTTTTCTTCTCTGCCACTGTCCCTCTCCTACTCCCCCATCTGCTGCCACTTCTCCTGCTGCTGCTGCTGCTTGTCGTCCTCCTGCTCCTTTCGCTGCTGCTGCTCCTCCCCATTTCCCTGCTGTTGCTCCTGCTGCATTTGCAGCTGCCTCTCCTGCCTCTCCTATTGCTCCCGCCCCTTGTTGCTGCCCTGCCTCTGCCTCTGCTGCCATTGTTCCTGGTCCCCCTGCTGCCTGCCTTGCCACAGCTGCTGCTGCTCCCTCTCCTGTTGCCGCTGCACCTTGCTGTAACCCTCCCCTTCCTGCTGCTGCCTGTCTTGCCAGAGCTGCTGCTGCTCCCCTTTCCTCTGTAGCTCCTGCTCCTGCTGCTGCTGCTCTTTCCTCTGTTGCTTCTGCTTCTGCTGCTGCTCCTGCTGCTGCTGCTGCCCTGAGTTGATTTGCTTCATCCTCCAGTGCCTCCCTCCATTGCATTAACTGAGCTGGTAGGGTGAAGGTGTGAGGGGTCAACTGCCAGGCAGCATCACCATAGGCAGCATGCAGGGTCACTGGGAGCTGCTTCTTATTGGTGATGCAACGTAACCCTGATAAAGGGAGGGGCAACAGCATGGGAGCATCTTATCCTGATGAAACTATCAGGAACAGTAAGGGCCACTTGTTACAGCCAGGAACACGGCACCATCGCATAACTCTCTATTTCTCTATCATACATACGTCTTTACAAGCTTGACTGCAGCTGCAGAATTCTTTGGTTTTATATCACAAGGTTAGCAAAAATGTCATGTGTACTTGGTGCAAATGGTGGAAGGCATTACAAATACATATGAGGTGGGCGAGGTTACCTCAGCACTACAGGGATGCTGTAGGTGTTATCTATATCATATTTGACATCTCCTCCCAA
Source organism: Pseudopediastrum boryanum (assembly GCA_963556185.1). NCBI lineage: Eukaryota > Viridiplantae > Chlorophyta > Chlorophyceae > Sphaeropleales > Hydrodictyaceae > Pseudopediastrum > Pseudopediastrum boryanum. Next base: position 3,152,760 of record OY744498.1, on the reverse strand, counting down.
TCACCCTCCTCATGACCTCTCTAATCCTCCCATTTGGATTTGGTCCCCACTCCTGAGCATACTATCTGATCTCCCCATTCATTGAAGAACTCGCCTCAACTCAACTCTCCCCATTGTATCCCATAGATGGAATAGGTACCACACGAGCATCAAACAAAAGCACAATGTTTGAAAGCTCCCCCCTCGCCCCCCAGGTGGAGCTGTGACCCTATACCGTCAGCTACTGGGTGTGACATTGAGGTGGCTCAGAACTCCTTTGCATGGGGCTATTGGCTGTCAGTGTATATCGTCCCACAAAAAGGGCTAATCGATGCAGAATGTGAAGCAACATCGGAAGCAGCATAATAGACAGGCGCTTGCTATATCACTTGGTTTCAGCTTGGCCCAAGAGGTCATGAACGAAGCCGTATGCTTGTCAGGGTCTCAGGGAGTTCTGCTTTTTGGGCACGTACTGGGATAAAGTTTTGCTATTCTGCTAGGCACTACAGGCTCACTACCCCGTCACTCACCAGGCACACCACATATCATTTGACCAGCGGTTAACTGCCCAGCAGCTTTGACTGCAGTGTCAGCTGGTGACCACAGCAGGTCCCACTCCTGCATTTGGGTCCATCCCAGGGGACCTACCAGGGGGGAATCTTTGAAATTACCTCCTGTTCGAGTGCCCCCAGCAGCTAGCAGAGCGATTTGGGCTAGGGAGGTGTCTCCTGTGCCCTTAAACCGCCTCTCATCATGCCAAAACCTGAGAGCAGACCGGGGGGGGGGGGGTGTTTGGGTTGCTGAGGTGTGCTAAAGACCCGTGTGCAATGGGCCCTAGCACTTGCTACTGCATGTGAGTAGAAGGGGGGGGGGGATAGGAGGAAGGGGGGGGGGGCCTTATTCGAATACATTTATGTACTTGCACAGAACCTTTTGGAGTGCTAATTTTGCTTGCAATGGCTCTAAGGGACTAATAGGACTGTGCATCAGCCCACTCCCTGGATTTGCTGCAACTCACTCACAAGGGTTTGGTTGCTCTGGGAGGCTGCTACTCAAGGGTCAGCGTGGCTCTTAGGGTGGTACCGGTTTGGGATGCTAGTGTCCCGCACTCTGTATGCTTGGTTGCTAACATACGAGACCGGCTGAAATTGCTGCATTTGCGTGTAGTGTACAGACAGCGGTGCACGGGTGCCACGAGGCCTCATGACTGCGATCTTCACTACCAAGAATAGCACCATGCTCGCCATGGTGATCTTCACTGCAAGTATCATGCCCTCTGGTAGGATTCCTCCTACCTGAACGTGGCCATCGGCTGCACGTCTTGCGGACCTGTCACCCATGGTGCCCTTGCCAACCGCTGTGCTGCTCGCTCCCTTGGTTGGCGCTTTTTCAAAGCCTTCTCGTGCGAGCTTATATCATCATGAGCAGCACACTTGCTACTATGTCGACAACGCCTCAAGTCTAAGCCAACATGAAACATCAGTCCCTTATGGCATGCTAACAGCAATGCGCCTCAGATAGCTATGCGGATTCCTTTGGCGCTACCCTGAGATGCGCACTAGCAGAGCGAGCCCCGCAAATTCCATGTGCAACATGGACATCCAAGCTGGTCACTGCGCCGCCGCCGGTAGTAGTGCATCTGCTACCAATATAATCATGTTTACTGTCGTTTTGTCTCGTTGCCATCATGAAGGTGCGACTATTATGAATCTTAAAAACCATGACAGTGGGTCATCAATGGCCAGCTGCGGGCAAGAAACCTCAGGCACTGCATGCCTGACTGACCTGCTGCTTTGCTTGCTTCATTTTAGAAACTTTTACTTATTTCTGGCAATATGATGTTCGTGCGCGCGTCCAAAGAAGCAATCAATTACAATGCAAGGCGAGAAAAGTTTCTTTGCCAAGCCTCAACTTGTCTACCAAGAGTACAACAGACGTGCCGATGCAACAGTGGGGTGAAGGGATGCTGGACGATAGAGTGAGGTAAGGTAGGACGCCGCTGTGCTTTGCTTTTCCTTAAGCGGTCAGCAGGCGTACTGGACGTGCCCACGCCTGTTTTTTAAGATTTGCACCTGTTTGGACCTGTTTGCATCGATAGTGACATTGGCGGGTGTCTACCAAGTGCTGGGCCTGCCATCGGGTACTGTCCTTGGACCTAGCCAAAAGTGGCCACACTCTTAATCACTAGCGTCCAATACAAAGGTAGCAGGCATTCCACCTGCAAGTCGTCCTCAAACAGCAAGTGACGACCAGACATCCAGACAACCCCATCGCCCTGACGGAGATAGCCTCAGCGAGTTTTGCCCCTGAATTCCACCAGAGGTATTTAAGACCTCTGATCCGGCGAACAAGAATGTCGGCGTGCGACTTCAGCGACTTGCAGATTCCGTCTTTTCCTTGCAAGTCCCTATCTACAATACCTCGATTATAGTGATCGCTTTTCTCCAGCCGTTCGGCCCACCACTTTTATTAAAATACAAAATGAAAATCAAGCCCTGTCTTAAATCAAGCCTGTCAAGGCAAAACGCCTATTCAGCTGTGGTGCCACTAATAAGCAACCACCCAAAAGAGCATATCCACCATGTATTGGACTAGTCAAGTGCAGTAAATGGGGCTGTGCTGCAACCACCGCCCATGGAGGCACTAAGTGCAGAGAAAATGCAGATATGCCATGCATGAAAGTCACATGGCCGAAGTTGCTTTATTGCATCAAAAAGCATACTGACCCATTGCTGGCCAAGTGTCATGACTACCCCCATCAGGGAACAGCCACGGCACCTCTGTACCTCACCCCACAGCATCAACAAACACCACAAAATAAAACACTGCAGTCCTCCACGATCCAAAAGCTGCCCACAACCTGCCTGGAAGCAATTGAACTCTGCCAGATCGGCTACGCAAGTGTGCAGTAAACTCTTGCACGCCATTTCACACTGTCGCTGCTGTCTACCTGTCTAACATGCACCAACGGTCACGCCATCTCGATTCAGTCTCAGGGGCACAATGCCCAAATACATTAAGCCCATCAAGACCATGAACATCCCCTAAGCAATAGCAATACCATTTGTTGTAAAAAGTAGCTGCTTTGACAAGTGGACCTTAATCTGCCCAAGGAAGAGTCCTGCCTGGAACTGTGACCTAGACAATGACGACCTTACACATTGAGGTAGGCCAACCCATCCCACAAGAGAGTTGCCTGCTGAATAATTGGCAACAACCAGAGACATAGCTTTTGATTTACCCAGATGTTCAACAGTCTTTCAAACTCAGCCTGGAACAAACGACATGCACAGTCTATTGCATACCTATCCACACTGCATCTGCAATACTTGCAAGTTCCAACCCTAGCTACTACTGCGAGTGTCCTGCCCTGTACTGTCCTATGCTACTTCTACGGCAGGATGCTTGCAGACTCCCAACCAGCCTTTTGGCTGCAATACCCAAGTGGCAGCAGACAAGTGACCACCCAAAAGTTCTCTGAAGTGCCGAGGCAAGAGTCCCAATGCAGCACACAGTACTTCTAGTCCTTTGTAGTGTGGCTTCGCCCTTGGGCTCGATCACCACCTGAGAGACACTTCCCAACTCCTTTTCCTGCTCTGCATCACCTCACAACTGGTCCGAGGATACTCTATCACTCCCACCCATTGTTGTGATTCCCACCTCACAGGGATCCTCTGATCCAGCTAGCAGGCTTCTTTGCAGTAGTACTCCTTCCCCTTCTCACCCTCTTGGCACCAGGCACCAACTATAATAACCTCAACCCTGGCTCATGCCTCCACCATACATATCCACACCCTCACTGCTGCCCTGCATCATCCCCATTGGAAAGGTACACCCTGCACCTACTGGCTGGCTTCCGTGCATCAACGCTTCGCCCTCCCTTGGCACCTGCCTCCTGTGCTGCTGCCTCGCTAGCCCCCATCAGCCCTCCAGACGCCAGCAAGTCCCGCACCTCAGCGTTAGCCCTGTGGCCAAAGATCATCACCATAGTATCCCTCAGCCACCGCTGGCGCACAGCACCTCTATGGTTGCCTGCTGCTACTGCAGGGCTCCTAACGCTCCTTGCTACAGCCCTATTGGGCCGCAACCACATCATGTCATGACTCATGGCCTCAACAGCAGAGTCCTCCGCTGCAGCAGCAGGACGGGGAGCAGCAAGAGCAGCACCTGCTGCTGCTGCCATGGCACCATCTGCTCCAGCAATAGCTCCTGCACCTGCACACATGCATTACGCCAGGATTAGTGGTTAAACAGAGTGCTATGATCAAATGTATGTCCTGTTATTCCTGGTGCCGGTGCTACAGCTCTTAATTGTGGGGCAAAGGATCCGAGTATCATTTCCTGCAGAAATTGGCCGTATGGCAGACATTACATGTATGGGAATACAGACATTCACAGGCCGGTTTGATGCACATTCAACAGATATGAGGTGACTCTGTAAGACTGTCAGTGTTGTTTTTGCCCAACATATGCTCAAGGATCAGGCCACTGCAGAGCAGGGACATGGTGCTGTCATCAACACTGGTTGCATGCCTGCATAACACAACCCCATTCCCCTCCTCAATGTTTGGGTTAATTCTTGAGTCAGCTGTTAGGTCCTTTGCCTTACAGCTCCATAAAGGCCAACAGCTGCCTAGTTCCCATCCAATGCTTACCATCCTCGCTTTCATCCAGTCCCTTGAGGACACTCATTGTGACATTGTGATATATGTCTCTTAAAATATCTTTGCCAGAGCATGGGGAGTGCAGGTATGGTTGTCAGAAAGTGCTCAATTTGGAACCCTGGACTCCTGCATCCTCACCTGCTACTGCCATTGCTGCCTGTCTTGCAGACCTCCTTAACCCCGCTCCAGGCAAGCCAGCTGGTCCTGGCTCATTAGCCCTAGCACCCCTGCCCCTACCCCTCCCTCTGCCACCAGCACTACCATCATCAATCTGCTCTTGCTCACCCTCCAGCTCCAGCTCCTGCCCCTGTTGCTGCTGCTGCTGCTGTGCTGCTGCTGCTGCTGCCTGCTGAGCCCCTTGTGGGAACATAATCCACATGCTGGCAGCATACATGGTAGCGACCATGCCAGTCATCCCCAGCATGTACATCACCCTTTCCGATAATGAAGGCTCCTCTTGAGCAGTCTGAGGTCCTTGCTGCTGCTCCTGCAGCTGCCGTTCAAGTGCTTCAATCTGCTCTTGCTCCTTCTTGTGCTGCCTGTTGGCTGCAGCAGTCAACAACCTGGTGCCGGCCCTTGGTGTGGAGCTCCTGCTGCTTTCTGCAGAGCTTGGAATGCTTCCAGACCTGCTGCTGCTGCTGCTGGACCCCTTCACACCTGGAACCCCAGGAACACCCCCAAGCTGCATCTCACGAGCTTGCCAAGCTGCACGGTTGACCGCATATGCCGGTGCCTCAGTTATAATCTCTGCGCGCCCTTCAAGCACAGCACTGGGCACCTGCTGCTGCTGCTGACGTTGGAGGTGGTTCTGCACCTGCTGCTGCCGCTGTCGTGCTATCTCAGCGCCCTTAGCAGCAGCATCTTTCCTGCGCGTCTCCCATTCCCTCACCCTAGCAGCAGCTGCCTCCCTGGCCCCTCTTGCAGCCTCTGCTTCAGCCTCATATCGAGCTGCAGCTTCCGCCTGTATCTCTTCAACACTCCTTCGCTTCAGGTTAGCACCACCTGCACTGCTCCTCCTATTGCCGGCACCGCCCAAGCTGCTCCTTCTACCGCTGTTGCCCAAGCCACCAGCTACACTACCCCTCCTGCCGCTGCTGCCCAGGCCTCCGCTGACGCTACCCCTCCTACTGCTAGCGGCCAGGTCCCCACCCACACTGCCCCTCCCCTTGTTGCTGCCACCAGCACTACCCTGTGATACCCTCTCACCAGCCCCTGCTGGCTGAGGGGACTGAGGTGCGTCTGCTCCATCAGCAGCTGTAAGCACCGGAGATGTAGCTGCTGGTTCAACGGATGGCGTTGACTCCTCTGGGGTTTCCTTGGCTGCTGGTGTGGGTGCTGAAGGAATAGATGAAGTGCTACGAACTAAATGCTGTGGAGATCGAGGTGGTAAACGGGCACGTGCGGCAGTATGTGGAGTTATCCTCTGACTATCTGCAGGAACATAGATGCTTGGGGCTGGGAAGGACTGCGCCGAGTCAACTGGGAGGCTCCCAGTGCCAGAAAGCTTCTCAAAAAGCTGGGAAAGCTCCTGTGTGGCACTTGTGCTGCTGCCCCTTCTGGTGCTCTGGGAGCTTTTTCCAGTACCCACCCATTCTGGCCTGCTGCTTCTGCTCCCAGCCCTAGAGCTGCTACCAGTACCAGCCCACCCTGGCCTTGCTGCTGGGGTGCTGCTGCTGCTGGCTTGAGGTGGCCTTCCACGAACACCACCCAGCCTTGTTCTAGGAGTACTGGATGTGCTGCTGGTCCGGCTGGTGCTGATACTGCCACTGACACTACCGCTGCTTCCCCTGCTACTGCTGCTCTCGGTGCTGCTGCTCCGGCTCCTGAATCGGAACCCAGCCTTTTGCAGAGCTTCAACAGCTTCAACTGCTTGGGACCTCCGACTCATGGACCGTGGGGAAGCTGAGGACCGCAGCTGGGCCACTGCAGCAGCCACCGCAGCTGCTACAACAGCAGACGGTACTTCCTCAGCAGGCCCTGGTTCAGCAGTGATAACAGCAGCTGCATTAGCTGCTTCCAGGGCTGTTTCACCTGATCCTGCTGCTCCCTTGCTTGCTGTATCCACCGGTGCTGCAGGGAAGTCACTGATGAGCTCCATGCTGCTGCTCTCTGCTGCTGCTGGACCATCCTGAACTGTGTCAAAGCTTGCTGCATCAGCTAAAGGAGCTGCCTCCATTTCTGCAGCAGGGGACTGCTCAACCATCTCCTCAGCTGCTGGTGCAAGGATTGCATTCAAGGCTTCGTGAGCTGAATGCACCTGTACTTGCTCTGACAGGGTCAAATCCAAGGGCGTTGTGCCAGCGCTAGGGGAGTGAAGGGAGAGACTGCCAGCAGCAGAATCCTCATGAACAGCTGCCACATCACTGATAACGGCTGCAATATCGCTAGATGCTTCCCTGCTGTCAATGGATGCCCACCTACGCCGCATGTGCTCATCTGTCAATAGCTTGTGATGCCTGATTTCTGCTGTTGCTCCCTCATACAGATCCTGCTCTGCTGATGCTGGTCGTTCATCATTGCCTAGGAATACCCTCTCCAGGACACCCTGCGCCGTCTCTGCCAAGTCTGAGAGTGGTATATAGGAATCCTGGATGCCATCAGATTCCTGTGGCACAGTCCCTGGAGGTGACAGCAGCTGCTCAGTGGTTTGCAGGCCATCTAACAATTCAACGGTTCGTTCTTGAGGGCCTGAGGAATCAGCCTGCACTGGCACTGGCTCTACGCCCTGCTGCTCAGGGTTTCCTTCCTCTGAAAAGACTGTTTCTTCTTCCTGAGACTGCAGATCAACTAGGTCGTTGGTTATCCACACCTCCGCCCCTGCTCCAAGCCCCCCATCCTCCAGTGCGTCTTCCACCTCCTGCTCCTCCCAGCCATCCCCATTCACCAAGGCAACACTATCCCTACCCGCGTCCAGAGATACCTCCTGCTCCAGCAGCATCTCCTCCGTTCCCAGGACGGCACCATCAACTAATTCGTCCGACCCTTCCTGAGATTCCTCTTCTTCAACTGCACTTTCAAATCCCGGCTCCATCTCCTCTTGGGACATCCCCACTTCATCCCAAGACTCCCCTGTATCTTCCATTGCACTCTCGACCCCTTGCTCTTGCCCCCCAGCATCCCCCACTAGTGCAGCAATCCCCTGCTCCTGCTCCTGTTGCAGCATCTGAAACGCTTCTGTTTCTTGTGTTTCTGATAGCTCCGTAAACTGCTGTGATTCTCCAAGCTTTGCTTCCTGCCCCTCATCATCTGACTGCTCAGAGACTTCCTGCTCCTGCTGCAGCATCTGAGATGCTTCTGTTCCTTGTGTTTCTGATAGCTCTGTAAACTGCTGTGATTCTCCAAGCTCTGCTTCCTGCCCCTCATCATCTGACTGCTCAGAGACTTCCTGCTCCTGCTGCAGCATCTGAGATGCTTCTGTTCCTTGTGTTTCTGATAGCTCCGTAAGCTCCTGTGAATCCTCAAGCTCTGCTTCCTGCTCCTCAACATCTGACTGCTCCAAGCCTTCTTGCTCCTGCTGCTGCTCCATCTCTCCCTCCTCCCCCTCCTCCTGTATGACTTCAAGCACGTCACCAGGAGTCGCCTCTCCCAAGGACAAGTCAAGCACATCTTCCTGCCCCTGCTCATCATCCTCCCCGGCTGCTGCTTCCCCTTCCTGCTGATCATGTGCTGCAACAGTACTGCTGAAAACTACAGCCTGCTCTTGCTGCTTCTCCCCTGTGGCCACAGCAGCTGAGTTGTGCGGCTGCAGGAGCATCTGCTGGTGTCGCCATCTAGGTGCCAGAGCCTTTGCCTCCCCAAGACCCACACCGGTCACCAGTGCTACCACCTCATCTAACGGCATGTCTATACCTGCATAGATGGCACTAGCAGCAGCTGTGGCGGCTAGCTCCACCTCAGGATCAAGCACCGGCTCTACTATGGAGCTTGTTGACCAGCCAGAGGAAAGCTCAATGGGCAAGTCTGCTACAGCAGCTGGTGTAATGATCTGCTGCAGCTGTGCCAGCTGGCTACTGCCTGCAAATGCAGCGCTATGCCCTGTTTCTGAGCCAGGTTGCACATCAGCGCCGCTTTCAAGGGACCTGTCTGTACCAGCCATGCTACTGCTGTCCCCACTGGTGCTGCCCATGCCCCCATACCAGACCGTCCAACCAGCAGCAGTAGACATCGAAATTCCAGGCCGCATGTCACCTGCTTCATTGTTAACAGGCCTGCGATCCTCATAATCAAACACCGGAGAGTCGTACAACGTCACGGGCAGAGACGAATCTGAGCTCTTTGACCTCCGAGACCCCCTGGAGTCTTGGAGACTCCTGATGCTCCTAGGACTCTTAGGCTCCTTGGAGATCTTAAAGAAGCGTTTGATGCGACCCCAAACACCTTTGGGTTTCGAATTTGCCGGCTTGGAAGAGGAGGCCTTGAAACCCCCGGAAGCTGCTGCTGATAGACCTGACTTTGCAGAGGACTGTTGGGGCTTGTTCCTCCTGGTTCGCTTTCTCAAGGACCTCAAAAGCCAGCCTCGTGATGGCTCATCTCTCGAGTCCGCAGCTGATTCTTGCTGGGCTGCCTCTATTTCCTGAGTGTTGCTTTCGGTTCTAGCTGACTGACCCGCTTGAAGACTTTGCTGGTTCCAAGTCCCCTGCAAAGTAATGTCTGCAGCTGCAGGCTGCAGCTCTGCTGCGCCTGCCCCATCTGTTTCTCCCGAGGTAGTAGCCTCCTCACCCACCCCATTTGGCATAGTCAGCTTCTGCTGCTGCTGCTTCTGTGCCTTCTTCAATGCTGGTTTAAACGATCTCCTTTTGCTTGCCTCCCAGCCGCCACCCTCCTCAATGCTGGAGGTAGCAGAATCAGAAGGCCGGACATCAAAACCCCAGGAGCGTATCTTTGCACCGATCCCACCTGCAGCACTTGGGGTCTCGCGGCTGCTGCTGCTACTACTGCTGGCACTCCCTAGGCTGCTGTAGCTGGCCTCGCTGCCAATGCTGCTGCCCCTGCCATACTGCCCCTGGGAAGCAGCCACGATGCTGCCACTTTCCTCGCTGCTGCTTCTCCCATAATCATGGCTTGGGGCAGCAACACTATGGCTTGCGTCGCTGTAAGTTCTGCTGCTCTGGATGCTGCGGCCGCTCAAGACTGAAGCAGGTCGGCTGTTGCTGTAGAAGCTGTAAACTGAGCCTGGCCTGCTAGGGATTCTGAGACCACGCAACAAGCTGGTTAGGGTTTTGGTCCAGGACCTTGGGGTCGTATTAGGTGGAGTTGAGGAGGGGGTGTCCAACCAGAAATTCACCCCAGTGCTAGCTGTGCCTGTTGTCAGCTGCAGGTCGTTACTCGTAGCATCGCTGCTGAGCTCGTACTGCCTGTATGCTAATTCAAACGCATCTTCTGCCGGCTCCAACTCCGATGAGCTAAAGTGTGCAATGCTAGCTGCCAGCCCACCTGCTTCTGCCAATATCTGACCAGCTGCTACTCCTTCTGGACTGTTGAGAGCACTTATAACTGCAGCAACCAGAGCCTGCAGCTCTGCTGATGCTTCTGGGTTTTCCTGAGCTTGCTCCAGCAGCTGCTTGGCAGCCTCCACTGCCCTCTGCTCCAACAGCATACGAGCATCAGTGTCAGTGGCCTGTTGGTTCCTTGCAAGAGACCCTGTTGCAAGCTGCTGGTCATACTGAGCCAGCACACCAGCCACCACCTCCCCTACCTGCTGCTCAAAACTAGCTTGAGCATCGGCCTGCTCTAGCTGCCTTTGCAGCTCCTGGCACTGGTTACGTGCAGCAAGAGCTGCTTGCTCTGCTTGTGCGGCAAGCGCTTCTGTCTGTGCTTGCGCTGCTGCTGCATTTGCTGCTGCTCTGGCTGCGGCCTGCTGGGCTTCTTCAAGCGGGGTCAAAGGAGGAAAGACTACCACTTTCCGACGTGGAGCATTTTGAGCAGTGGGACTACTTGCTGGTGAGCGGCTTGATCGCTTACGCTTTTCACCAGGAGTCGTAGATTTGGATGCTGCTTGACTCGTTGAGGCCCCTGCACTGAAGAGGGCCTCAGCTGGAGATGGAGCAGGAGCGGCACCTGCTTCTCCTGCTGCACTGCCACTACCTGCCACCCCTTCTGATAAGTCAGGAGTAACTCCAAACCAGACCTTTTCCCATGCTGCATCCTCCACAGAAGGCCTAGCCTGTACAGCCTCGCTTGCGTTAAAGGTTGAGCTGTCAAACTCCTGCTGTGCGTTATGAGAAACATCTACCCCATGGAGCCTGATGTTAGTGTAGGTCACACCTATGACTCCTCCACCATCGGCAGGGGTGTTTGCAGCTGCTTCTGCTGCTGCTGCAGCTGCCTTGCGTGCCTGCTCATCAGCTCCCTTTTGCCTACTCTCATCATCAGCTAATGCAGAATTAGCTTTTTCAGGCAGCTTCTTCTTGCCCACATGTGCTGCTTCAGCCCGTAACCGCTGTGTTGCTGCAGCCCGAATTCGCTCTGCTGCTTCTTCCTGAGCAGCAAGCCTTGCCTGCCGAGCTTCCTCTATCTGCCGCACAGATTCCCGTGCTGCTGCCAACCGTTCAGCATGGCTCTGTGTTGCCTTGTGGGCTTTAGGAGTGGCATACAGCGCCCGAGGGGTCCCCAACGGGGTAGCCTGCCCATCACGGGAGCCTCCCCTCTCTCCAGGTGCTTCAGTGCCCGTGTGCTGATCTTCTACTCCTGCATGATGGGTGACTGCAGGCTCGCTGTCAGCAGGCTTCCTTGTAGGGAACCTATCCCCTTGAGCAGCCCAAGAATTCCTACTGTCCCTGGCTGTCTGGAGGTTATCACTCACTTTTGGCAGGACTGAGCTGAGGGAATTCGTTTGAGCGGAACGGCGGGTGGCTGATCTTGGCTGCGAGCCAGTGCGGAAGGGACCTGGTGGTGCAATGGAACTGTCCCACTCAGGCAGCGGCCTTGACCTTGGAGTTGTTTGCCCGGACCTAGGCGTCCTGCTGGGAGAAGCTGTCTGCCGTGGTCCTGTTGACCACCTGTCATCATGCTGCTGCTGGGATTCGTCCTCCTGCTGCTGCTCCCTCAGCGACTGCGGTGGCGGCGGTACATGCTGATAAGGAGCTTGCTGGACAGCTTCGACGGTTTGACTGCTGGATGTTCCCATGACGGGACTCTCCTGCTGAGAGTTGCTTCTAGATGGAGCCCTCCCCAGCATCTCCCGTGTCGCTGCTTTGGCTTTAGCTAGCTCAGCCCTTGCTGCTACCTGTGCTGCTGCTGCCTCTGCGCGATGCCCCTCTGCTACCTGCTCGGCGGCAGCTGCAGCAGCAGCTGTATCTGTTGGAGTGGTTGCTACAACTGCTACTGCCTCCATTGAGGATGTTGGGGTATGCATGGCCTCATCGTGATCACCCTGCTGCTCCAGCCCACCCCAATTTGGTGGCACACTAAGCTGGATAAAATCTAACTGCTGATCACCAAGACGCTGGGACTGTGACGGGGACATGTCCTTAGAGACAAGAGTCCCTGCAGGCTTGAGAGGAGGGTCTGGTGGCAAGCCTGCTGTGGGGCTGTGGCCCACTGCAGCTGGTGCCCCAGGGCTAGAGCTGGGTGCTAGGAGAGCAGCGATGAGTGTATTGGCGTCTGGGAAACCTGCTGCCTGGGGGTGTGGTGTAGGACCAGTTGCAGCTGGCGTTTGGAGCCTTCCAGAGCTTGTAATACTGCATGGGTGCATGGACAAATTCATGAGGTCAGCAAGCACAACCACTCGCGACTGCTTGCAGTGAATTGCTCATTGCAGGCCTTCACTCATTTTGATCCGATCCTTGTGACCGGGTGATTTCATTAACCTACAAGGGTGTTCAAGGCCACCACTGGACATGATACCTGCAGCTTTGCACATGCAGCTTTGTCAAGAACAGAAGTTGTATCTGCTGCAGCAGCATTGAAGCAAAGCACTTGCACACTAAAGCATGCATTCGTGGTTCTCCAAGCAGACTGAGATCGTTGAGAAGGCCGTTGCCCTTTCTGCATACCTTAGCTGGGAGATGAGCACTGCTGATGCCACAACCACCAGAGCCATTGTAACATGGAACACAGGGGAGCGGCGCTTTGCCTGCTGGGGTGCTGCTCCTGCTTCAGTTACTGGTGCCGCTGCTGCTGCTGCTGCCATTGCTGCCTTCCTTTGCTTCTCTGTTTGTTTGGGCTTAGGCACTAGATTGAGTTTTTGCAGCTGCACCTTTCCTGCTTGGCTGACAGTTGCTGGTGCAGACAGATTCCCTTGCACGCCTTCCTGGATCCTGGTTTGCTGAGTCAGCTCCAACCCATCACTAATGATGGTCTCCTCCTCCTGCTGCTGCTTGACTGTTTCAGCCTTTTGCATGACCGCCTTGTGCTCCTCTGATTCAGCTGGCTGCACTGCTGCTTCTTCCTCCTCCACCACTGCACCTCCCTGCTGCCCGGACAAATAACTTTCTGATGCTCTGACTGTGATCTCATCTGCTGTGCTACCCTCAGCAATGCTGGCTAGCTCTGGGAGTGTCTCCTCCGTTTCCACACCACTGCGATCAGTGCTGATCAGCCAGCCTCCTGCTGAATCACTTTCAGGCCCATCAGGGAAGAAGAGCTCTATGGTTGTGAGACCAGGCCCCCCTTGCTGCATGCTCCCGGTACCGGTGAGCTGCATGCTTCCCATCCTACCACTCTCACTCATTTTCTGCAGATGCCGCTGGCCACTGCGGTCACTTAGGGCTGACGCTGAGCTCAGCGTCCGTAGGAGAGCTTCGCCTGCGTTGTCTTCACTCACCCCACCCGCTGCCCCCCCATGACTGCCATTCGGCCCCTGTGATCCATACACAGCTGTAGTGTAGAAAGCTGCAGATGTAGGTGGGAGGTGGCTAGGCAAGGTAGCTCCCCAAGGCACTTTCACTGCTGTTGACAGTGCCTCGCTGACCTCTTGCTCTTGTGACTGAGGCACCCCCAGCCCCGACAGGCCATCTTTGCCCAGCCTGGACCCCACACCCACCAAAGAAGCCCCTGCAGGGACAGCCGGCTTGGCAGCGGTCTGCAGCACCAAGTGCTCCTCCCGCTCACCAGAGCCCCTCACCCCACCAGTCCCCAAGGGACCCTCATTGAACCCCTCCTCCCCAACCTCACACTGAGCACCATCCCTGCTTCTGTACTGCTGTCCCGGCTCTGACCCATGCACGAATCGCCTTTGTGCTGCTCTGTAGCTGTTTCGAAGGTCTTCTGGGCTCCTATCGCTCCCATACAGCTCCTTTCCTGGGGTCAATCCCACCAGCCAAGGGCACTGCAATGCTGCTGGATCCTCTGTCGTCCCCCGGCTAACCCTTGCTGACCCTGCCTGCTCCTCCTCCTGGTCCTGCCAAGCAGCAATGGACCACTCTGAGGAGCCTGCAGGGGCACGTGTGAGGCTGTCTGTTAGCAGCAGCCCACCTTCCTTGGGGTCCTTGTACATATTTGTCATTCCAATGCCCCCCTTGTAGTCCACTGCTCCCTCCCGTCCCTTCTTGCTGCTGCCGGGGGTGCTACCGGAGGCACCACTGCTGCCGAGGCCACTGCAAGAGCCTCTCAGCCCCTGTGCTCCTGCTTTATCGAGGCTGGAGATGTTTTGGGACGATACTGCTGCATCATCCACTTCCTGCTCTCCTGCTTGCTGTTGCTGCTGCAGCTGCTGTGCAAGCATTGCCTCCAGATCAATGCTGAACTGATGCTGCATTTCATCTTGCTGGAGCTGGGCCTCATGCTGCAGCTGCGGTTCTGCACCCAGCTCCTCCTGCAGCTGCTGCTCTAGTTGAATACCTTGCTGCATCTTCCCAGCCCCAGCTACGGCCGCTCCTGCATTCAGGCGAGGGATGCGTGTTGGTGAGACCTCCCGGAGCGAAGCAATGAGGCCACCTGGGCGAGGGATATGGCTTCCCGGAGCAGCTGCAGCAGGGCGAGCAAGCTTGGCCCCTGCTGCCCTGTCCGGGCTGGAGAATGGACGTTCAGCAGCAACCATAGAGGAGGCCACATCATCTGTAGTGCTACCTGTTTGAAAGGGTGCAGGGTCTGCCGGTGTTACTGGTTCTGAGGCTGCAAGAAGCTTGCCTGCTGTTTCTGCTGCTGCTGCTGTGGTGTTAGGCAAAATTTCCTCAGCCAGGGGGACTGCAGACGAAGAGAAATCCAAATCAATGCCATGGTCCAGATGCACTGCTGAAGGCTTTTCCTCTCTGTTTACTGAGAGACCTGCTGATGCTGCTACCGCTGGTGACTCAGGCTCGACTGCATCCAGAGCCATGGCTGATGCTGCTAAGGCCACTGTGCGGCTCTCTTGTCTAGCTGCTGCCTGTCCCTCTGCTGCTCCTGCTGCTGCGAATCCATCAGCTGGGGTATCCAGAAGTGATGAGCAGCCAGTTGCACTGACATCTTCCACCACCCCTGGTGCAACCATTGAAGATGCTGCACCTCCACTGGAAGCCAGCTGCTGCAGCACCCTCACCCCCAAAGGCTCCACAGGACTGACCACAGCAGCAGCGGGGGCAGGCAGCAGCTGCCGTGCTGGTGCTACAGGCATGTCTGCATATGACTGTCCACCTTCAAGGCCATCGTCCATGCCCTGCTCGCTACCCAAAGGTGCTTCGAGACACATATCCCCCTGCCTCTCCCCCTCAGGGCCTTCTCCCACACTCCCCGCCTCCCCATGTTCATCCCACTCCTGATACATAGCTGCAGCTATATCCTCATCCTCCGACCCACTGCTGCTGGCTGTGTATTGTACTTGCTGCCTGGCTGTCCTGACAGTGGGCATGAAGTTGACCCTGCTTTCCAGGAGCTCCAGGTCACCAGGGTTCATCTGT
This sequence comes from Pseudopediastrum boryanum, assembly GCA_963556185.1. Lineage (NCBI taxonomy): Eukaryota > Viridiplantae > Chlorophyta > Chlorophyceae > Sphaeropleales > Hydrodictyaceae > Pseudopediastrum > Pseudopediastrum boryanum. Next base: position 3,137,300 of record OY744498.1, on the reverse strand, counting down.
CCATAGTCCAAACTCCCCATCCCTGAACCAGCACCAACCCCCTCTTCCCCAGCGTCGGTGCTGATGTAGCAGCCACCCATAGAGGTATTATTAGACCTCACCCATGTACCAGTTGCCTCATCAAGAAAGCCTGGGTTGTAGAGGGTCCAGTCTGATACACCCCCTACTTCAGGCTCAGGACGGCCTTCAATGCCAAGGCTGCTGTTGGAAGACAAGCTACCAGCAGATGCAAGCTGCATGGCTAGTTCCTGCTGCTGCTGGTGCTGCTCCTTGCCATCTCGCTCACTGCTCAATGCAGACGAGGGCCTGAACAAAGAACCGAGCCTGCAGTGAAAAAATTGAGTGATTAACTAGCACTGTACGCTTGTCATCAGCATGATTGTCTCAAATTGCAGGTGAAGTGCTGCTCAGCAAATTGCATTAGTTGACAGGATGGCTTGCTGTCATCGTCCTTCAAGCATGTGCTGCCTGCTGCTTGCAAGCCTGAGACTCAAGAAGCGCCTGATTCCAATTGTGGCAGCTCTTCACAGTGCTATGCATTGACAGACCTCTGCTAAGTGCATACACGGGAGATATGACCCCCTTTACAAAACAGGTGCACATTCTTTACGCCCCTGGAAGTTTATGCATGCGGACTGGACATCCATAGCATGTTCCTGTGGTGCACTTGCAGAGCATCTGCTACTGTTCAATTGGATCCTTGCACAGTAGTGAGCATATGGTGTCCAAAGCATCCTGCCGCCCCACACGTACCCGCAGTCTGCCTCCTCAGTTTGCTGCTCCTCTGCACGTGCTTCCAGCCCCTCACTATCAGTTGCACATGGAAGCATGGCGCTGCTTTCGTGCACTTCGGAGAAGTATGGCTCAGCAGTTTGTGGCAAATAGCTGAAGTTTAAGTAGGGCTGTACAGCAAGGCGCCCTTCAGCTACATATGACTCGTAGTCTGCTCCAGACATAGTGGAGACAGCGAGGTTTGCTGCATCTTCTCCTGCAAGGAAGTAAAGTTTCAGTAGATGGAGGTTTATGCCTCTGCCGTCCGATGCTTGTGCTGGCCAGCCGTTCTGTACCTGCCAAATCTGCTTCGGCCTCGGCTTCTGGAGCTTTAGGTTCATCTCTGCAGGTCTGCATGGAACCAAAAGATTCCTTCACAATGCGACCAATGCAACATCTTCTTCGTACTGATGCTAGACTTACAGTATTCTGCTCCATATGGCCGCGTAAGTCCGCGGTAGACTCCGTGTGGAGGACACCGATGCTCGGACGCTCGAGTACCAGTCCACCAAAGGTGCCTTTATGGGGCTGCAGAAAGCAGGTATGGTATGGTTAAAGACAATCAAATGCATCCAGGTTGTTTCGGGGCACTCCTGCATCTGCCGAATCCGCACGTTTCTGCAGTAGCTCGCCGAGTTGCACCGGTAGTCACCTTGCTTTCATAAAGAAGCTTTGATTGCTCTCTGGTAGAGCCAATGCGTAGTGAGCTTTGGAAACGTTAAGGCCAATGCTTTCTTATACGTGGGTTGATAACATAGTGCAACGCTGCTTTTCAGCCAAGTCAACCAGAGCACATTGCTCAATCATTGCTCAGAGCGGCACCACGCCCTGGACTCGCCAGCGCCGAGGAAAACAAAAAAACCGCAGAGTCATGCTTGCTTAGTTTTCTTATGCCCTTTGCAGCTGTCTGTGCCAAATCTTCAGCCTCAGGTCAAGACGGGTGACCGACTCCGAGACCAAGTGACTGCGGTGTCCGTCAATTGCGGTAAGCTGGGACTGGTCCCTAGCGGTGCATTTTGGCCAGCGGTAAGCATGTGACAGCTGCTTCTGAGACCCTAGTCGGTAAACGCGGCATCTATCCTGCCAGTCCTGGCCAGTGAGCGTGGTGTGGCGGTAGTGACCGTCCTACCTTGGTTGTGCGTCATTCGGCATCACAGCATATCAAGAAATACCTATCGGATCTACCAGTGGTGTTCTGAAGCACACATGGTACTTTGACGCTATGCAGCTGAGCACCTGGCTCCCGCAGGACCTCGACCTGAGACATGTGTTCCATCAGTCTGACCTTCGGCCTCTAAGCGGGTGGAGCACGTACAGTTTTGCCTGCCTAGTATTGCTCTGCAGCTCTTATCTGGGGCAATCATAGTATATGGACAGCCTTTTGGACTATGACGAGGATCTGCTGCGGCCCCCTTGGGGTGCATACGGCCGAGACTGCACGCTGGGGATAGTTTCAGCTGTGAGCAAGCTTATTTTGAAGATCCTGAACACGACGAAGGTGGACGGGCTGGGGAAGTACCAGGATCTGGTCATGCACCGGCCACAAGGTGTGGGGTTGCTGAGCTACTGCAATCACACCAGGTGAGTTGCTGTACATACCAGCAAACACCCAGGGCGGTGTTTGCTGGTACGGATGACAGGAAGGGGAAGGGCAGGTCCTATAAGTAGGCTGCCTAGTATTTGGTCTCGTTACCTGGCAGCGTGGGAGTCCACCTGGTATCCGGGTTGGGCTGAACAGCATGCTGACTACTTGGTAATCACTTCACTTCACATAGATCCTCCTGCAATAAAATTGTTGGATCACTTCTCTCAAAACATTTTCGTTCAATCTTGCAGCACTTATGACGATCCTGGATTACATTGTGCCATGCTACCATGGTCCTACTTCTGGACTGAGCACACACATATGGGGATGCGGTGGACAATGTGTGCACAGGATGTTTGCTTTGGCAATGAGCTACTCAGGTATGAGCACACCCGTAAGGACGAACACATGCATTCAGCCCAGCCTTTAGTGCAACAGGGGGAAGTCTACCATAATGTACACTAAATATGAGGCGTCGGTATTGGAGTGCAGCAGAGATTCCAGCAGGTGGTAATGTAGTAATTAGCCCCCCCCCCCCCCCCCAGCTGCGGCCAGGCAATGTCCAGCAGTGGCAGGAGCAAGTGAATCAACCATGCAGATCAAGCTGGTTTGGCCAGAGGAATGGATAGAGGCGCTGGACATGAAGGCTGTAGTCAACATTGGCATCGGGGTTTGGCTTATTCAGGGTCTGCAGTCTGGACCAGCATCATATGATACTGGCTTGTGTTTTGTCACTCAACCAGCAACGTAGCAGTGCTTAGGCTGGTCTGCTGAATCTGACCGTGCTGCGTCTGCAATAGGGATGCTGATGGCATACATTTTAATCTGAAGTGCTCAGATATTCATCAAGCTCCGCCCAGGATATCCCTGTGTCCATCTCTTGTGGTCTTAGCTCTCAGTCTCAGCCTCTCAGCTCAACACACTAATTACAATGGTTGCAGTCATGTCAAGGGTGCTGGGCAGTCCCAGGGCTGTGCACTTTCTCTCAGACATACATACAAACTGAATGCCTTGTGCTGTATGGTTCAGGCAGTTCTTTGTCAATGGCAAGACCCTGCCTGTCGTGCGAGGCATTGGTGTGCATCAGCCAGTAATGTCAGCCACTGCTCGGCGCCTAGGTTATGGGGACTGGGTGCACATCTTTCCTGAGGGAAGGGTAATTCCCCAGGGCACTGTGGGCCCGTTCAGGCAGGGCATTGGGAAGATGCTGTGTGATGCACGAGCTGCAAATGGGGGCAGGTAAGGGTCATGCGTCGTGGGATTAGGGCTCGAGCAAACGGACTGTCACCAACATCAAAGCTGCTGGCATTATGGCGTTAGCAGGGGTTCTTTAGCGTCTGCTCAAGGCAAGTTTTTCATTAATGATCATTGCAGTGGCTTCATTTGTGATATGGCAGTCCTGGCCATGGCCTCATGCAGATTTGCAAAAAGCGTCAGGGCTTGGTTGGTCGTGATTGAGATCCCAGCAGTAATTACACTGTACTGAGAATGATACTCTTCTTCTTCTTGCATACAGCATGAATACTGCTGTTTAAAAGCCCAAGGTCCATGTCACTGCACTGTCTGACTGTTTGGACTGCCACATACACTGCGCTTCAAGCTGGCACAGAAAGTGATGTGGATTGACCAACAGCATGCCTTCGGGATTGTAATATGCATACTGAGGACACTCTATGCATTAACATGAACACGAGGTCCAGCAGCTGGAGAAAACCAGCCAAACCCCCCACCTTAAGCCCTCTAGTCCATTTGCTTCTGCTCTGGTGCTGCAGGGACCCCATTGTGCTTCCCTTCTTCCACAGTGGGATGGCACGTGTCATGCCCTATAGGAGTATGCTGCCAGGAGTTGGCCATACAGTGGACGTTGTCATAGGAGAGCCCATAGATTTACAGCACATTACTTGCCGCTGCAATAAAGAAGGTAAGAATTGCTTTCGGCTGCGGTTGCATAGCTAGAGGCTTGCGAGGTAGTTTTGTGGAGATGTCACAGGAAGGACAGGTAGGCCAAACCATTGCAGACACCTTGTCAACTGCCATGTGCGCGCTGAGGGCATGCAATGAAGCTCAGTGCGCTCTGCTGGTTGCTCGTGGTCCATATGCACGAGAAAATGTGTAAAAGGCACCTCTGCATGGCCTAGCACGGGGCTTCCCCAACATCTACAAGCCAGGACAGGCGTACGGACCATGTAAAATGCTGAGACTGCGCAGTATAGATGTTCCAGTATGTGCTGGTGAGGGATACCAATAAGATCTTGTTTCACAACTTTCCTCGGGCGAACATGGCAAGTGTGTGTAAAGGCACAACACTGCTCAGCAAGAAAGCTAGCTTGATTGAGCATGGCTGGCGATGTTGCCATTGGTGCATGTAAGACCTGTAGAAAGTTCAATTCTGTGAGGGTTACCACCATGTGGCAGGCATACTCGCACATAAGGGTCTGATGGTCAACAAGTTCTATGCTGTGTTTGGCTGTGTGTGCAGGCGAAGACCAGCAGGCTGTATGGCGGGATATAGCGGCAGCCATGCGGGCAGCACTGCTGGAGTTGGAGCCACGGGTGCCACCAAATCCTGATCAACTGCAGGAGAAACCCTGGTTGGAGGAGGTGAAGCCCAGGCCATCTGTACCAGCATAGGATACCTGATGCGGACCTGGAAGCTTCTTGGTTGTCAGGCCCCAGCCTTCTTTTGGTCGCTGTGATGGGCAACCAGCCTTTTGCAGCAGCAGGCGCGGGTTGGAAGTGGAGCAGGGCTTGGTACCTGCACAAAAGGAAGGGAATGCCATTTGGCATGCTTGGCGGCCTGCTCTGTTCAAGATCAAAGACTGGGGACATGGGGTCTATGACCTGATGGTGATTGTGCTGGAGGGTAGTGGGCCTTTAGTTGCGCTGCATTCAGCTTATCTAAGCATACGTGTACTGGGGATAGGGCTGCTGTCCACGGCTTGGTACTGCACTATAGTTGGGTGAGCGCGCTGCTGCTGCTGCCCGAGTCGAGGAGCGGCAGCACATGGAAAGGCCGGGGGGAACTGGCAGCCAGGGGCTGGGTGTCGCTCCTATGGCCAATGCTGCTGCTGCAACCATGGGAGCGACACCCACCGCTGGCTGCCATTTCCCCTCCCTCCCTCTTCCATTTGCTGGCCAGCGGGATGTGTTTGCAGGATGGACAATTGACTCAGTCCCCTCCAACAGCAGTGGCCCATGAAGCAGCATGGCAGCCTCGTGTCTATGTGTTTTCACATATGAATTGAGAAAATGGTCCCATACATACACATGGGCATCCCTTTTGGTCTTTTTTCTACTTTTGTACTGTGGTTATTCCTATTGCTGCTGTTTCCCACTGACTGGTCTCGTTGGTAACATGTAAGTGTGCATCACAGATAGTACTTGACTGGATGCAGTAGTGCTGTGCTAGTGGGATATGTGTGCTCACTGTTCTGGCCATGTCACACAGCTTAAGCCCTAATCAAGCGTGCACGCAGTGGCACCCACAGATCCAAGGGCACTATGTTACCATAGGGTCTTTTTCCGAGTGGTTTCAACACTGCTAATGGGGTTCTTAGTTGCGATTGCTACTGTGAAGCATCTAGGAAATACTGACGCTCGTCAACCATGCTGTAAAGGTAATACCTAAAGCATGTGTATGCCATAGGTATCTGCCAGATGACGATCTATTTGTACTGGTGCGAGGCCATTAGCGGGCTCTCGCATGTTTGACCATGTGTTGACTGCCATCATGACTCGTCTCAGCACAAGGCCCCTGAATGACCAACATACATTCTCCTAGCATATATAGTTGCCATCATGCTAAGTAAATGCAGTCGGCAGACGTCACAAGGAGTATGAGGGCAGCAGACAGTGGGTAGTTGTTGCCGCTGACTCATGACATGATCACGCCCAGAAACCAGAACCAGAACCCCTGTGAACGCTCACTGGAACGGTCCGTGACCTATGGTTCACTGCTCTTCGCGTAGCCCCCTTGCAAAAGCATGGCCACCTCTATTGCCAGACATGCCATTCTGCAGCCACTTGCGGTGTACCCTAGTGATCATTTGTGCCTTGCTTGGCTTTACGGTGCCTGCGAAGCGGCTCATGCTCTTCAGTGATTGAGAGGGATCGTGCGTTTAGGGCCGGACAGGTGCCTCGGATAGCGTCGTGAGTTTGCATGGAGAGTTTTACTGGGGACTGCTACTAGAGATGCCAAGCTTAGGGCCGTTATGGCAACCAGGTATCCCCCTCGGCGTGCGAAAGTCGAAGCTCAGGCCAAGCTTGCTGAAGTGAGGGAGCTAGAAAACCCGCGGAAACGTGGCGTTGAGGAGACAGAGGAGCAGCTCGTCAATCCTGGGAGGCGTCGGTCCCAGCCCACACCTGATTCCCAGCATTTTGGGGCAGCAGCGGTCAAGAAGGTACTGTGCGACAGCAACAAGAGGAACAACCAGCATCTGGCAGCGGCTGCCGTTGCTCCTGAGTTGCTTGCAGCAAGCCCGAAAGGGCCGCGTGCAAGGGCGAAAGCTACGAGAGTGAAGCCAGTCGTGCAAGAACCCTCTGAGCCTTCCAAGGAGTTCCATGAGACCAGTGACTTCCCTGACCCTGTCCCTGTGAAGGTAGCTCCCCACCAGCTGTTGTAGCCATGATGCTCCGCCTATATCATGCAGATCTTTCAGCTCGTTTATCCATGCCAAGCTGCCATCTGATCTGCTGTCCCTGGCCACACATAGTGACCTCATACGGCCTCTTTCAGCAGAGGCTTGAGAGACCTACGATGCAGACATTCCATACTTACTTCCTACATGCAGGTTCAAGTGGGCAACTCTCCTCTTTTCATATCAGAGAAGAAGCTCGGCAAAGGAGGGTTTGGTGCTGTGTACAAGGGCAGGAAGCATGGGACTCAACCTGGTGCAAGCGATGACGTAAGTTAGGCGATCGGCCTTGCAAATGTACTACTCAGCAAAACAAGCCTGACGAGAGGCCGTGCGATAGCGTTTTGGGGTGCTCCATGCATGTAGATGTCTGGGGCTGTGGCCAGAGTAAGGACACTGCCATGACATGCATGCAGCACTGGCTTCATTTGAAGCTGCTGACCTTGTGTTATTCAAGCATTTGTGCGGCCCAGCAATCCTCCTCTCCAAATGGAGGTGCAGGACTGAGCATCGTCCGCGGTGCCTGCCTAAGCTCAATCTTCCTGTGCTCTGCAGCCTTTGGCTGAAGTTGCCCTCAAGTTTGAGCACAACACCAGCAAGGGTTGCACGTACGGGGCACCCTACGAGTGGTCAGTCTACGCGTGAGTATCGTTGCGGCCTTACTGGCAGGAGCACACTCGTGATCTTTCTCATGTTTCACAAGGGCCTCAGTTACGTTGCAAGCTCTTCTTGACCCACAAAGGCAGGGTTTTGCACGCCTGATCGATACATTGCAGTCCCATGTGTTTGCTGGAATACTTGCAAATCCGCAGTCATTATGCAGCCATTATGGAGCATCCTAGGACGGAGTCACTTCGTGAATGCATGTGCCGTACTGCAATGAGCACGGCATCAACTACTGCCACATGCAGGGTTCATTAATGCATGATTGGACACAGCTGTTGCGGTGGCCACCGCCAACCTCCTGCAATTGCTTGTGCAAGGGGGCTGCAAGTTCATCCCCTTTCTGGATGAAACCTTGTTTATGTATGCCATTGCTGCAGAAATTTGGGGGACACCTACGGCATCCCGAAGGTGCACTTCACAGGCAAACAGGGCAACTACTACATCATGGTGGGTAGGGCGTTGGGATATGGTGCGGAGGCTTCGTATGGTACCAGGTGCTTCATTGAAATTAGTGGGGAATTGAGCCTTTTATTGCAGTACTTATGTGTTTATGAGAAATACATTTTAGCTGCTTTGACCAAATAAGGTGGTGTTCTTGGGGAGCAGCTTAATCGGCGTGGATCGTGTGCATCATTCCCAGCATTGTTGCCAGTGATAAAGTAGTGCCATATGCCGTGCAGGTTCTGTTGCACAGTGCTTGCAGCAGTCCATGGGCAAGCATTTCTGTTTGGCTGCTGCTGTCATGCAGCGGCCTTGTAAAGATGTCTATGCTCCATCAACCTCTTGTCCTTTGCATGCCCCTTCCCCCAGGCCATGGACTTGCTAGGGCCCAGCTTGTGGGACATCTGGAACCGCAACAACCAGCGGCTGGTGCGAGCTTTTGTTGGCTGCTTTGCCATGGAGGCCATTGCCATCCTGCGCGCCTTGCACAACAAGGGCTATGTGCACGGGGATGTCAAGCCAGAGAACTTCCTCATGGGCCCCAACCACAAGTCAGACCGCATGCGCAGGCTGTTCCTGGTGGACCTAGGCCTAGGTGAGGGGGGGCCTAAGTTTTTGGGGAACTGTGCCTGGCGGGAAAAGACAGCAGCCTTTGTGCAAAGTGGGCTCCCAGGGGTATGGGGGGATGATTGGGCAAACAGGGGAGGATGGGTTCGAAAGGTTTATGCAATCTTGAAAGCATGTTCTGCAACGGTCTCTGTGGAAATTTCCCTGTGAAAGGGTGGCTATTTATTGCCTTCATTGGCAAGATCATTGGACAAAGGCGCTCTGTATTGCGGCAGGTATGCCACTGACAAGATGCCATTTTGGGCAAGTTTTAAAAGTCCTGGGGATCAGCGGTGTAGTATTAGGGGTGGACGTTTTGGTTACAATCATAGCTTTGGACCTGTTCAACATGTCAGGAGCTGCTTTGGGGACTGTGGATGGAGCTTGGAGTTTGTATTTAAGTGCTGTGAAGCTGGAGACGTACCCAAGGACCAACTTTGCTGCACCTTGCCTGAGACTTCTGTCTGGATCTATAAGGATGTTGACATGCATTATTGTTGGCATGCCGTCCTCTTTTCTGCAGCTGTGCGGTGGAAGGAGCATGGTACACATGTCAAGTATGACCAGAAGCCAGATGACTTCCGCGGCACTGTGCGCTACGCCAGCGTACATGCCCACTTGGGCCGCACTGCTAGCAGAAGAGATGATCTGGAGAGCTTGGCATACAGCCTAGTCTTCTTGCTGAAGGGGCGGCTGCCATGGCAGGGATATCAGGTGAGGCAGGCTGAAGACGTGTTGGTGCAGACATGGAGCAGGACGTGTGTGTGGGGGAGGGAGGGGCATGTTGAGGGGTACTGCAGTGGTCAATTTGATATAAGGAATATGGTAGCTGAGCTCAAGCACTTGCTGGAGCTTTGTGTAGTGTGCTGTGGTATTCACTTTGAAAGATGCATCACCTTGGAAGGCGCATCTCATTAGCACAGGGTGTGTGTTGTTAAGCGCGCAGATGAGCTAGCTGCTCTGCTACCCAGGGCATATGCAGATTGGACCTCAAACTTCCAAAGATATGGTAGGTGGGTACCTTTGTGGTACCTTTCTTATACAGAGAGCTGGTTGGTGGGCAGTTGTGATCACTGCTGTGAAGCAGCATGAGCATGTCTTGATGTTGTAAGGCTATGCTGGCAGTGTCAGGAGGTCTGTGTTTGGTAACGGTGTTCTAGAGGATGCTGATGGGTATTATTGTGATCAGTAGTGTTGCTTACATCTTCCATGCCCTGCTGCTGCTCCTGCTTGTGCTTGTGTTGGCTCCACAGGGGGACAACAAGGGGTTCTTGGTGTGCCGCAGCAAGGCAGCCAGCAGTGCAGACACCCTGTGTGCAAGCCTGGAGGAGCCCTTCAGGAAGTTCACACAGGCTGTGCAGGGGCTGTCTTTTTCAGAGGAGCCAGCCTATGCTGCTTACATTTCCATGTTTGAGCCGCTGCTGGTGAGCGGGATTGGGCCAGTAGGGGCATGGAATGCTCTTCCAAGGCAGGATAGTCCTTGCACGCACCTGGGAGATTGTGAATGTTCATGATTTGATTTCACTTGGGGCCTCCTGGAGGATTGCGGTGTACAGGTTATACATCATGAGGTGGGCATGGTTTCACAGGGATAGTACCTGATTGTCATCTTGAAGACCAATGTTTTAACCAGTACTTATATGTGATTTAGTCTACGGGAGTAGCTTACAGAAGTGACTGTCCCGCTTGACGAAATTTATATTGCATGCTTCCTTGGCCTGCTGAGTGCAAGTGTAAGTGAGCTAAGTGTCATCTATTTGCTGGCGGGCTATTGGATGCAGATCTCCTCAGTGGAGCGGCCGCTGGTGATCCCTGGTGCCCGGCGTGTGCTGCCCATGTCTGGTGCCAAGCGTCCCCGCCCAGAGGAACTAGAAGCAGCAGTAGCGAGCAGCAGCGCAGCAGCGAAAAAGCATCGCAGCGGCAACCCAGCGCAGCAGTGGATCACTACATACAACAAGTTCCCACCCATGAAGCAGCGCTACCACTGCAATGTGACCACAGCGCGGCTGCTGACGCATGTGGAGAAGGGCTGGGATGATGGGCTGTTCATCAGCAGTGTGTGCAGCAGTGCGGGGACTTGGGCGGTGGTCATGGACGCCAGCACAGGCTTCAGCTCACAGATCTACAGGGTGAGCCACTGGGGTCACAAGAATCGGAGTAGTCGTGGGGTTGAAGGCAGCCTTGCTTATTGGGGTATACCTAGTAGTCGCCTTTGATGGTATGGGTGGTTTGTGGACTATAAACAAGCTTTGTCCATGGGGTCAGGTAGTACATCCCAAGCATTAAGAAGTGCAGGTCTTGGGTGCTGTGTGTTTGGCATGGCGGGGGACATTTTGTGGGTATTTGGGTCAAACGGTCCAGCTGTGGGGTCCAGGTGTCTTCTTGCACACAGTTGTTGTTTGGAGCAGATCCAAATGCATTCCAGGGTTTCTAAGGACCTCCATAAAGTTATTAATGTTAGGCTGCCCACATAAGGCCATGCTTGGCCGATGATGTCAGATGATTCTGCTATTGAAGTGCTATGATTGGGCTTGATTTCCTTTTGCCCAGGTGCACCATGGTATCTTCCTGCCTAAGGAGTGGATCATGGCCAAGTGGGATGAGGGCTACTACATCACAGCACTGGCAGGCAGCGACAACATGTCAAGCTTGCTGGTCATGTCCAAGGGCAGCAAGTTTACGCAACAGAGTTACAAGGTAGGTGCAAGAGGTGGTGGACCTGGAGAGTGCTGTCGTGCGCAGCATTATCTCATGAAGAAAGGTTTGAAGCTCTTTGAAAATATACATAGTTCTGCAAGCTGTACTTTTGGTGGTTGGGAAGGTTGCTTATCAGGATAGTATATGAAAAAGTGACCAAGGTAATCAAGCACGCTGCGAAACCCTGTACAGGACTGCTCCCAATCAGGGTAGAGACGCAGATGGGACCATTGCAGAGTTTCTGGCAACAAATGGCCTAGCTGAGCCGGACAATGATGAACTTGCAGCTATTCCATGGCTTAAAGTGTGGGGTACTTGGGATACCATGTTGCAAGAGCCATGGGACAAGGTGGCCGCATATGCAAACCCCAGGCAATCTGTCAGCTCAAATTTGATCAAGCTTTCCACATATCATTCGTGGTTTAGGACGGGAGACATCCCTCAGGAGGAGTTAGAGGCTGGCTATCCTCAGGGTATGCCAAGGTATATCAGGCACACATCAGGTATCCCGTTTACTTATGTGAAACAGTTAATGCGGTTTCGTACTGGTGCACACCATCTTGCTATTGAAACTGGGAGGTGGGCTCGTCCCAAACTGCCAAGGCAGCATCGTGTATGTTCAAAATGTTCTTGCACAGTGGTTGAGGACGAGGTACACTTTCTTTTTGAATGCCCAGCATATGATAGAATTCGTGAGAAGTATAATACCGTTTTGTTTGCACAGTTTGGAGGTTGCCAGGAAGCTTCTAGTACAATGAAGCATAATTCAGACAACGTGAGATTGTTCATGGACCAAGAGCCAAGTTTCCAAGTTGCAAAGTTTGTTTATGAATGCATGGAATTTCGGAGGTCGGAGGAATGTGAGGACTATAATCCTTACTTTGATTTGTCATTATTCGGGGATGAATGGCAAGGTCGTATTTTCGATACCTTTTCTTCTGGACCAAGAGGTGATATTGCTGAGACATTCACTTCTGATGGACCAGGTTCCAGTATTTCTGCCCATGGAGCCTAGGTTGGCTCCGTACGGGCGCCCCCTTTGAGGGGCCATGATGTAATCGTAATCGTAATCGTAATCAATCTGGGTGAGCTTTTCGTACACCATGCTCCATGGGAAAAGCAACTTCTTCTATTGTCTGGATAGTCTGGATGGTGCAAAAGGTACTTGGGCAAGATGCTTACTGTGTGCTTTGCATCTTTTCCAGGTGTCTGACAGCTTCCCCTACGAGTGGATCAAGAAGAAGTGGCGGGAGGGGTTCTATGTGACTGCCTTGGCCACCGCTGGCAGCCAGTGGGCTGTAGTGATGTCCCGCAACACCCCCTTCACCAGCCAAGTAGTGGAGCTGGACTTCCAGTACCCTAGTGAGGGAATCCACTCACGGTGGGAGGAGGGGTACAGAATAACAGCAGCAGCAGCAACCCGCGACCAGGTGGCCTTTGTGCTTAGCCTGAGTAAGCGGGGTCCAGTGTGTGGGTCTGGGGTCAGCCCAGTGGATGACACGCAAGAGACGCTCCGGACCACGGCCTTTCCGTCAGCGCCCGTGAAGGAGAAGTGGGATAGGCAGTTGTACATTTCGTGCTTGGCCTATGGGCGCACGGTGGCCTGAGCAGAGGCTTGGGTGTAGGACACAGCAAGCAGCAGCTGGAGGAAGGGCACATCCTAAAACTACGTGGAGTGCCTTTGTGAGAAGGGTGTGCTGATCGTCGTCAGCTGAGTGATGAGGAGCTGCCAGGGGTGGGTGCAAATAGTGGAGGCTCTATGTGTTACACCTGGTGGGCTTTGGGGAGGGAAGGAGAGCCCTGTGACTGGGTGGGTTAGGTGGGTGAATCGAGGTGGCTGCTTGAGGTGCTCTGATTGGTATTGTGTTGCGGTTGCAATAGGGCTGGTTGCACCCAAGTGCTGGGTGCTCGCATGGAGCTTTGTCACTAGTTCTTGATCAGATGGAAGAGTAGCTGGTATGTTCTAGTGGATTGGGTTGAGGCGCACTGAGTCTGAAGCAGGAAGAATGCAAGGAGAACGGCAGGTGCTGTGTATCTGCAGTTTAGTTGGTAGGTGGCCAGCAAGGTAGTTGGTAGGTGGCCAGATTGGGCTGCTGCATATGTTTCCAGAGGCCACTGGGTAAAGGGACTATCGCCTCTGTCAGATTAGCAGTTCTGCAGAAGGTAGGAAGGTATTAAGTTGGGACTTGAGTTTGATTCGGTATGGACTCCACAGGAAGAGTAAATGGTGGGTCGCTTGCGTAGACTAGCTGTAGTGGTCGCACAGTGGGGCAGGGGTTTCCCTAATTTGGCATTGATTTCCTCAGTCTTTGCTTGTTCAGACGATGATCTGTCGTCCTGCAAGCAGCAAATTCTCTAATGCAAGGGCACATGCTGCTGTGTCAATAAGCATGTAAACCAACCGCGCTCGCACCTTTGATCTGTTGATAGCATGCATCATCAAGTTGGTGTCTGTCCATCGCCAAACCATTGTTGCATAGGAGTATCCTTTGTATCTTCTAGGCCGTTTTGCCGCAAAGCAGTCTGATTGGGTGATATTCGTGGGCATTGCTAGCTGTGTCAACTGACTGTGAAGGTTCTGTGGTGGAACGGGATGTCAGGAGAAGGTACCAGGCGGTAGCAGCTATGCAAGTAGCCCATGATTGCTTCGTCCACCGGGGGTGATTGGTGGCATGTGCAGAAGTTTCGCAGCAGGTTTCGGATGTGTATGGTGTAGTAGTGAGCAACCAGGGATTTTTTGAGGTAGTGTTGCTTAGGTTGCCAGGTAGGGAATCCAGCACTTCAAGGATGCAAGCAATGGGCAGGTGTTGCAAGCTTCCTCCCCCTGTTTCAATATCTCAGGCGTTGCGGTCAGCTTTCTAAGCTGCCAAAGTGATTGTTTGGCTTCGTTCGCTGGATTTTGTACCATTACTGGTTTGTCTGTGGCGCATGTGTGTGTTTGAATGCTGATTGTTGTTGTTAGCTAGAGATTTCTTGTTTTCTAGCATGTGTTTCTGCTGCAAGTTTTGGTCTCTTCTAAACGAGAAATGAAAGGGACTGTGCAACCTGTCTTGACGGCAGAATTTGGGCATTTGGCAGGTTACATAGTTCATAATGGGTTGTCTCTGCATTGTACGTACGTTTTGCTTGTGTAATATTTTTCTATGCGCTCATAGCAAGCAGATGTGCTTGTTTTGCCATTGATTCATGCTGAGCAGCAGGTCCTCGGCATGTACCAGATAGGTAGCATCTGTTACCTCTATGTAAATTTTGATGGTTCTAATCGGACTCTTAGGAGGTGGGGTGCACAAAAAGCCATGGCCTTGTGTCCCTCGATTGTGTACCCATGATCTAGCATCCAATCATCCATAGGCTGCTGGGTTGGCTGGGTGTTTGTGACAAGGGCTGGGAGGGTGGGACATATGTGTTGACTCTTACCAGTCTGCCGCCATGCTGGCATCATGAGAAAGCTAGCATGTTTGTGCTCCATGCCTAGCTAGATGGTCCACTTCCCATTATCTGCCTCCTTGTGTCGGCTCATACCGATGGCTCATACCAAAGCAACTGTAATATGTGTGAACAATTGGCAAGGGTGGGGAGCTGTGCCTGGCTCCTAGGTGGGTGGTGCTGAGGGTAGTTCTTTGCATAATGAAGGGTTGAGTTGCCTCTACCTGGATTTGGTTTATCCATCTTATGGTAATTGGTGGTTGTACAGAAACCCTTGTACCATTACCAATGCCAGTTAAAGTAACATCTTGATTTTGGTCTTTGGTGGCTGTACCACTGCCAGTTGATTGGCATCAGCCATCTTTGTTTGACAGCATGATATCAATGTATTGATGTGGGCGCCGAGCAGAGGAATGAGTCAATCTGCTGGATGAAGTCATTTGATGCGCATTCCTGAAAACCGGAATCATGGCTGAGATACGGTCCCTGGCATCAAGTTATGGCGGTGTATATGTTACAGCCGCGCCCTGGACTGGCTGCCACATGCGATTGCAGAGTATGCAGGACCGTCAGCAGGGCACCTATTTGAGCCTGATACACACTTTCTCTCTCGGCAATAACAAACAAACAAAAATTTAAGGTGCGGCAACCGCAAAGGGCTGCTAGGTCGAAACGACCAAACACACCATCGGATGGGTCCAAAAACAATGGATGCCACACCACCAATCAAGAGGAATACCCAAGCATACATCCAACTACCGAGACTGCAAACAGTGCGCAGAAAACAAATCCGTCACCAGGAGGATCGAGATGGTTCCAAAGCAAATACAATGCAGAGCACCAACCAAGCAAGATGTCCGGTAAGTCCACCTCATCTGTACCACCCAAAATGTCCAGAGCACCATCCAAGGCTAAGACCCAAGCATATATCCATCTAGACTTCAACCAGTTCCTCATCAGACGAACCACCAGAATGATCTGTCTCCGACTCCGAATCAAAGAGATCCAAATATTGACCTGCCGGGAGCAAGATATCCGGTAAGTTCACCACATCAGTACCACCCGACAGATGGCAGGACCGGCAGACACGAACACACACGGCCACATACTTGACCAAGGCCGAGAGAGGGACACAGCCAGTGGCTGACAGTGCCCAGAAATCAGCATACCTGAGAGAGGACAGCGCGGCCACGGGGGGTACCACAGCTGCCAGGAACAAATCTCTAGCCTCAACAATTGTGGGGTGCTCACACATGAACAAACAATGCGCCTCATCATCAACTACTGTGGAGCTACACCGCAAACATGTGCGTTGAGAATGGGGAAGGACGGGCAGAAGCCAACGCCCAGTATGGATGCGCAGATGATGGCAACCAAGACGGAAACGCAAGAAGCGTACCAACACACCGTGAGACAGGCGACATGAGTAAAAAGAAGGGACAACGCCCAAAACGTGTGTACCAACAACCCTGAAATACAGACCAATACGGGACCCAGGACCATTGACAACCTGGGACAGACGCTGGATGTGCTCAGTGTACCGAGTATGCAATGCTTCATCAATGCCATCAATATCCAAAGGCAGGCAAGCTCGGAAGGTGCGAGTAAGACCACCTTCACGGGGCAGAAGGATCCGTAGCACCTGAAAAAGAGCCCCCACAAAGTTATGGGCACGAGAGCGAGTGGAGAGAGCATCATCAATGTTCTGTTGCAGGGCACTCCGATACACTGAAGCAGCATCCAGCTCAACAAGGCAGTTATAAAAGCGAACAGCACGCCGAACATAGCAATGCACAAGAGGTTCAGATCCAAGCTCATGTAATAAAGGCAAAAAAGGCACAGACTGAGGGAGCTGCAGCCACTGGCGGATCAGACGGCACCGCTTAATCTCCAAAGGATCTTTAAGGCTATAGAATTTAGCGAGGGTCCAACCAGACGACCACAAACCGGGAATAGAGAGAAGGCCCCAGAGTTCACACCCATACAAACCAGCTGGCTCCATAACAGTGTGCAACAATTTTAAGAAGGCTGGGAGTGCACATGGGAAGTCTGGTGCCGCACGCATCTGAGCAGTAGCAGCATGGAAGGAAGAGGAAAAACAGGAGGCCCGGTGAGCCGCCATAGTACCCGCAGAGGCTGCTGTGTCATAAATAAGGCCAAGATAGCGTGTCCCCTGAGTCAATGAAGCTGATGCAAGGGGCGTGGAACCAAGACTCAAAGAACATTCACCAACCGGAGATCCCGCCTGCACACCCAACACGAGTCCAATACACTTAGGCACTGACAGCTTAAGATTGCGAGCAGCAAGCACGACATTAGTATGGGTCAGCAAAGCCTGCAAGTCTGGGAGGTACTCTGCCATGAGAGCATCATCATCAGCATAATGATAGTCAGGATGGCAACCAGGAAGACCAGGGAAGCGTGGTCCCTTATCAAGTGCACTTAATGCTCCACTGAGTGGCTGGACATACAAATTGTATTACATGGGGCTGAGGGGGCATCCTTGCTTCACCCCAATACCAACATGGAAAGGCTCTGCAACAACTCCATTTGTAACCACCTGATAGCGCAAACCCTGGTACATGCCTGCAATACCTCGGACAAGATGTTCGGGGAACTCCAACTGGAGGAGAGTTTCCACCAATTTGCCATGATCAGTAGTATCATACGCAGCCGAGACATCCAAGAATACCACATACATGAGACGATTGGTGGTGAGCGCATGATGAGCCAAATGCTGCACAACAAACATATTATGAAGGGTACTCCGATCAGGCAAGAACCCTGCTTGCCGGGGGAACATGTCACCATGCTGGTGGCTGTACTGAGTGTGGGCCACATACACCCCAGAACCCAAGCAATTTGCATATAACTTGTGTAGTAGAGAGGACACCACTATAGGGCGGTAGTTAACCTCATGGGAATGGTCCCCACGCTTATAAATAGGACTCAACAAGGCAAGACTCATCTCAGCAGGCTCCTTGCCGGCCAAGTGCACAGCTTTTAAGATGGATTGAATCAAAGACCGAACAGGGTAGGCAGCCAGAGCAGGCACTGGGAGGCCTGATTTGCCAGGAGAGGCCCGGCGCTGAAGTCGCTTAAAGGCACTTTGGAGTTCCTCATCCCCAAACAAGGCGTCGAGATCGTCTGTTGTAGGAGGTGCCAAGGATGGGAACGGGGGCCTCACAGGCGGTCCACTGAAGACATTGGAAAAATGCTGGGCAAATTCATCAGTTGTAGGCACGACAGGGCTGGATCGGGCGATGCCACGGCGTAGGGCCTTCCAGAAGTATGAGGGCTGGGACCGACACAGCTGCTCAAACCGGGAGTATTGCTGGCCTGCATGCTGACGCTGCTTGCGCTGATACAGACTGCGAAGCTGTTTGGTCTGCTCAGTTGTGGCAGCCACACCACGAAGGGTTTTCGCATCAATAACCCCGTAGCTTTATTGATGCGAAAACTCAAAACCCAGGAATTGCCTGCGCTATGTAGCCTAGAGGGTGGTGCATAAGGAGGGCAAATGTATGAGCACGTTTGGAAAGGGGGGTGGGGGCTGGGGCAGTGATGTGGGGCATGGGGGGATGGGGCAGTACGAGCAGTACACATGGCTCTGATGTGTTGATGCAAGTCAGTGACTATTTATCATGTTGTACTCGCCATCATAGAGATGGACCAGGCATTACAGCACTAAACTAGCACGGTAACGTCCCACTCCTCAGAGTGAAGAAAGATCCACTGGCCCTGGAATGGGTAGTTCCAGCAGAATCATCCCAGATATACGAGGCCTGGCGTCACAAGGATACCAGGATGCGCAGCCTTTGGTTATAATCGAGCGCAGGGAGGCAACCCCTACGTCACCCCCACGAGGAGGGTCACCAATGTTTGCGCAGTGGCGTAATGTAGGGCTGGGTATACATGTTTCGGCTGCAGCCCAATGCGGCCTCATCAGTACCCTTTAGTGAATGAACCTCAAGCACAGCTGCCTTATGAGCTCGTCCAGATCACATAGAACTAGGCCTTTGCTCCAGCAAACTGGAATGCCACGTCAGCTATGCCCCACTGCTGACGCACAACTGCATGCTGCTGCTAACGCTGCTGCCACAAGCTGCGACCATCATGGAGGAATTCACTTCGAATTGGGGATCGATCCCGAAGCCAGACTGCTGCTGACGCTGCACAAGCTCCACCACGTAGGCATTGCCGACTTGCTCGCATGGTATGACGAGTGCCAGCAATGTTCGGGCAACCAGCGGCCAAGCACGAATTAGCTTCTAAATTTATAGGTCTGGCGCAGGCACACCCTTAGGGGATATCGCAGTAACGGAGAACCCGGTTTCTGAAGTGAGCAGCCTGCATCGATTGGCCCTGTGTCTGCACAAAGCATGCGCATGGGCTTAACAGCACGAAGAGGCAGACATAAGGCTGAGCATGCCTCTGTACACGCAGTAGGTCGCAGCCCAGCCAGCATAGAAGAGCGGTTTCCCTATGCCACAGGCATCGTGAAACGTAACCGACCCGCATCGCCCGGATGCCTTGGGGACGGACTTCACCCTGTGCCACTGTGATGAAAGACTTCCTGGCTGCCGTCGTGGTGTCGTAAAGTGCAACACATGGAAGCCATCAGGACGAGGCAGGTGTCTTGTAACAGGAGCCCTCACTCAATCCTATACCATGTACTGCCTGATGCGTTGTGACGTCGACATGAGTTGAGTATGCAGACCGCCGTGCGTTATGGCCAGACAAGGACGTATAACTTACGGTTGTCCTAGATTAATTATATTGTCCTAGACAAGGGCAGGCTGACCTGCCCCGGCGCCTTTCTTCATCTTGATCAGTGCAAAAAGCAATGGAGCTCTCACCGGCAATATTCCTTACGCAGGTCTCTCAGCCCGTCACAACTGACCACACCTTGGCTGGAGGTGCCCCGAGCAGCCCAGCAGTGCTAACACTTTGTTTTCCTACAGATATGTTGTCCATCTGCACCGCCCGAGGCCATGCAGCATTGCAAAGCATTCTCCTAGTACTCCTCCGTCACCAGAACTTGGCTAGGTCACTCGCACATCTGCATACAGCAGTTTATACATGCAGTTTCTTGCACGCTTATTCTCTATAGATAGCGGCTGTACATGGTGGGCTGGAGCAAACAGACCAGTTTCCAGTTTGTGAGTTTTTGCATGAAGTCAATAAGTATGATGTATCAAACATACCGTACAACACCACACTGCAGCCCTGCTGCACCTGCAGGTCTACATAGCTCCCGTAGTATCCGTCTGCGACCTAGCCTGCTTGACCCCCTCCGTAAGCCAGGTTGCTACGACTCATGCACTAACTGATGCCTGCAATTAATACCACATTTGGCCGATCGTTCACACCGGCAGCACATTTTGGCCATACCGACGCCCTCCGTCAACATCAGCCAATCAGCCCAAGCACCCTCCACTCAACTCTGCTCAGCACCATACAGCTATGACTCTTCCGTGCCTTCCCACCACAACGGCCACGACGTTGGTAGCCGTGCTGTTAGCACCTCAGCACCCTTCTTGGTAACCAGCAGCTGGTGTTCAAACTGAGCGCTGCGCTTGCCATCTACTGTAACAGCTGTCCAACCGTCTGGCCAGGTCATGTCCTTCCAGGTACCTACGTTGACCATGGGCTCAATGGTGAATACCTGAAGCAAGCACAGGAAACAGCAGCAACGCAGGGCAGTTGATAATAAGAACAAGAAAATGGCGAAGGGTGCCAGCTCATTCTGACAAGGCTGCAGCCCGGTTTCCTTGTTGTGTCTGCTTTGTTGTATAAGAACTTCAAGCAGAGGGCAAAGACTGTAAGACACTGTAGATCCTGCAGTTCCAGGACACTGTAGATCCTGCAGTTCCAGGCAAACTTGCCAAGAGCCATATTCCCAATCACATGAAAGAGACACCCCATATTTGATAATGGTAAAAACACCCACAACAGCAGGTAGCATGATCATTGGCAAAGGAGCCAAGGGTTCAAAGGACGCCTGGCAGCATCCAGCAAGGCATAGCAGTCACACAAGTAAGCTGATGAAACATGCTTGCACAGGACCCAGAACCTGAGGCAGTAGCTTATCCCCTCCTCTCTCCCAAATGCATATCCCACCCAACATGGAGCATGAGACCCAAAGAAAGATAGCACTTGCTGCTTGCAAAGGGCACCGTGAGCAGACTTATACGGTCTACTCCAAGATAGATCATGCACTCCTCCTTGTTCCTGCACCAGACAGGGTCAGTTTCTAAAGGACTCGGTCAACCATAATGGGCCGCTTCAAATAATACTGTCAGTAGGTCTGATCAGATTTAATTCTCATTATCTGACTGCAGTCCATAAATGCAGCTGTACCCCTTCCCGTCTTCCTGCAGCATCCGCTCCAGCCCTTGGGTCTGTCTTCTACCCTTCTTTCCATTTTTCCTCCCTAACGTAGTTTTCCGGACTACTTACCTCCAACATCCCTCCCTAACTTTGCTCCCCCTCCCTGCCTTAACCCTTGTTTCACCCGCCCAAATTGCCATCTCTTCCCTTCCACTCTCCCCCTTTCCCCTGCCCTATCCCCAACCTCCTAATTCACGACTCCCCCCAGGCTCACCTGCCCCTCCTTCATGATCCCTACAGCCTTATTGTTGGCATAGTGTGGGATGTTAGGCGCACAATGGAAGAGGTCACCTATGCCATGACCACAGTACGTCTTCACGACAGAGAACCTGCCACACAAAGGAACAACAGCTATTGAAATGGCTATCTCCTAAAGTTCATGTTTTATAAAGCTGTAACAGAAGCCACAAGGGTGCAGCAAAGGATGCAGTGGCTATAGCACAAATCTAAGCTGACAATGGACATGCTGCAGCTTACGGCTTCCTCTGTCAACAAGCACTGCTGCTGCTGCTGCTGCGTGTACCTTCTAACAGCCCCCACCATTCTTTCCCCCTAAGAATTGGAAACATGTTGCAGGAGGTCTTCCTCGCGGTCAACCAGACGGCTCAATTGCGCTTAACCCTATGAAGCTACACCAGAGCAAAAATTGCAATATTACATTTCAGTCAGATGACATCCCCACCACGTAAAGCCACAGTCCATGCGTACCCGTGTTGGTGCACGTGTCTTGAGATAACGTCCCCCACATCCCGGTAGCGCACTCCTGGCTTCACAATGGCAATGGCTTTCATGAGAGCATCATGAGTCACCTTAATCAGGTCCTTGGAGACCTGGTCTACCTGCACCAGCAGTTGCAAAGGTGGGAGGGGGAATCATGAGCTTTCAGCTCACTTCCAGTCTCATACCTTCATTTATCATTCATGTTGAATATATCAAACATGAGCTTTCAAGGGCTCTGATGTGAATGCTCCTTTTGAGTCACCGCAAAGTACGGTTCTAGTGCACACAGCCCAGCAATCTCGTGAGAGTTCTCATTGCTACCTTGAAAACACCATACATCCACTGCTAACTCACATCTGAGAATCCTGGGCGAGGTCTCTTGGCCACAACCCCCTGCATGCCTTGGGCCCACCCCCTTGCACACAGAAATTTGAAATGGAAACTAGAGGGAAGTCCCATACTACGGCTGAACGTATAACGACCAAGAGATAGCAGCAGCAATGTTTTAACATTTCTAGTGCCTATTGCAAAGCATACTATACAGCTTTGTAGTGCCACTACACCATGCAGGGAAGACCAGAGATATCAACATCATAGATGCATTGACCTGCTAGCGCAGCCCTGCCTGAACTTACCTCACCCACTGTGAAGGTCTCATTGAGGTCTCCATGAAAGCCGCCAATGTAAGCCGTGACATCAACATTCACAATGTCTCCATCCTCCAGCTCTCGCTGATCGGGGATGCCGTGACAGATCACCTGTATCATGGTGCCAATGATCTCAGCTCTTGTACAGCAATCAACAGAATGATTTTGGAGGGGTTTGGCTTTCCCCAACCAGGTGAGATGTGCCACGCACTCCCAACATGTTCCAGAGCATAGTCTTTTGGAATGCAGGACGGCGTATGCAAAGCTGGATGAGCAAGTTAGAGGGAATAGAAATAAAAGCGGCTAATGGAGGTGTCACATCTTAAGCATTCTCCACAAGCAACTCATACTCATCTGGGAAAGTCGCAACGAGCTTTTATCATGTGGAGTCACTGTCAACTACCACAACAATGCATATGACAACGGAGTCAGCTCTCTGGCAGGGCTGGATCCACCGCTGTCATAAAGCATAGTTGAATACACTGCTGACAGGTAGCTACGCTTCTCTCACCACAGCTAGGGTTCAAGACACAGGAACAGCGCTCCCCCAAGTGATTTCTACTGGGGAAAAAGCTACGCTGCCAGCAGTGTTGTGGCTGAAGATGGGCCTCACATACCATGGCTATATTCTCCGGCCAGACTGACCATGGCTGTCCCCAGCTTCACATAGTATCTTAACAATACCATAGTGTCTTGCCACACCAGAAAAAGTGTGTGCTCGTTTAGCCAAAAGTGTTTTTTGTTCCACCTCGTCGTTCTTTGTGACAGCTTGAGGTGCGGGGCCCATGGCACTTTTTGCTATGGCATATCATGAAATGTAATAACAGCCAAGCTTACCTCATTTATAGAAGTACACACTGATTTGGGGAAGTTGTAGTAGTTCAAGGGTGAGGGGTAGCCGCCTGCTGTTGTGATGGCCTCATGAACCTGAACCACATCACACCCCAACATAAAGAGTTTAGAGAGGGCCAGCATGATGATGCTGGTAAACAAGCTGGACCAACAGCAGCCGCAGTTATCATTACACTTCATGATATGCCATAGCAGAAAGTGCCATAGGCCCAGCAGCAGCAATATGCTTAAACATCATCAAGTGGATCTATCATGACGGAAAGACATGCAGATTGACCAGCACGTATTTCAACATAAACTATAAAGCTGTCACTCTGCAGGCCAGCAGGATCCATGCCTATGGCTATGTCTATATCAAAGGAGCAGAGCAGCATGAGCACACTGGACAGGCCGTTCTGCAAAAGACAAAGCCATCTCTTGCTGCTGGAACAACACTCGCCTGACTTGGTCAATGTACCTACAATGCGGTCAATCTCATCTGTTGTGATGCCCGGTCTGATGGCTGCATGAGCTGCATCCAGGGCCTCCCGCCCCACCAGGCATGCCTTGCGTATACCCTCTATCTCAGCTGCACTCCGTATTGACCCTGCAGGAGGATATCAGTTTGTGTTCAGGGTCTCATCCCTGGAGCCAATACAAAGCTGCCATGAGTGTGTCACATAGTCGGCTGGGTCCTGAGCTAATATGTGCAGGCATTACGCAGGCCTTACACAGTTTAGCCTGAAGACTGACATATGATGCACATGCATACACACAGTAGACATCCACATGGCTGATACTAACACACTTATTAAGTAAGTTGATATGTCAATCACATTTGTGTTGAGTACTGCACAATGCCCCAAGAATCATCCTGACCTTTAGTTGTATCAGGCCTTGTCCATTAGCCACAAACTCTCACAGCAATCAATGGCATGCAGAGCTATCTCAAGTGCGTCTTTCAGCTGCATGTATGCATGTCAACTAGAACCACTGGCACCGAAATATTTGCGCCATAAAGCACAATTTGCAAGTTGCTCAGATTCTAGGTACCAAAACTTGACTAGGCCGTAAAATGTAAACAAGCACAAAGGCAAGCACGTAGAGGACATACAACTGAACCAGCTAGTTGCTGACCGCCCCCACCTGATCTCTGCTGCGGGCTGTCCACCTCTTCTGCTGGGTACCCTGTCATGGCATAGTCTGGCCGCTCTATGTCATCTGCCACCTGAGCAGCAGCAATTGCGGAACACTGAGTGCCGCTGACTCGGTCGAAGCACTTGAGTACATAGGAGGAGGTAGGGACCTGCATTGTTGCTTTCCGGCCTTGCATGATCAGACCCTGCTTTCTTCGTTCACCCTTTCCCTGCTTTGATTAAGCCAAGGACCCAGCCATTGAGTTCACTAGACATTGGCATAGAACCTAGGATGGAGAGCACCAAATTCCCTGCTGCAGATGACATTATCATTGCAAAGCAGTTGCAGGAGCCCTGCACGTATCTCTTGAACAAGTATGCATCCACCACCATCATCAAGGCATCATTAGCAGCAAGGTAAGCTGGGTCACTTGTCAAACTCCCAGACTCTTGATATGATACATTTTGGTGGGAACTGTCCATGTTCTTTGCATGATTATCCACCCTGCCTGGCCTCTTGTCGACTGACCCTGTGAATGATACGGCCCCCCCATCAACGCCAGCTAAAGAACCCCTCACCCACCTTTCTGGGTGGTCCTATCTTATATGGTCTCAAGCTGCCTGTCCAGGTGAAGGATGGTGGGGTTGCTGACCTGCCCTTGCCTCTACGGGTGCAGTACAGCCAGGCATCTGCTACTGTATGGACCTTCTTGTGGTCTGGCCAGGCTGCCTGAACAAATGGGTCCAGCAGCATGAATGAGATGCAGCAACTCGAGCACTGCTACTGAGTGTAACACACCCAGGTAATTAGCTCCACGCAAACAAACTTGTGGTGTTTAGCCAACAGCATGCCGACTGCAGCTGACCATTCACGCTTTGAAGGCTGACTACCTGAGTAAATGCAGATGTCCTGTAGCATAATGCTTTTAGTAGGCTTGCTGTAGGGTGAAACCCTGTAGGGTGAAACCCTGACCTTGCAGTGTCGGTTCCATAAGGCTAAACCACAGACTGGATAGCTGGTCAACCACAGCTGTCAAGCACATCATGCCAGGGAAGTGCTCCAAACCAGTGAACATGGCATCTTAGCGCGCATATATGGGCTTAAGATAGGCTTATTACAAGTGTTTGCACTGACTGCAAGGGACTCCAACACAACTGCAAGGGCCTCCAACTCAAAATGTGGAGCAGTGACGCATTGTGCAATTCTGCTGTTTGAAGTCTCTGCAAGCGGGAAACACGACTTCCATAGAACTGCAGTTGCCAGCGGTCATGGCCTGCACTGGCATTGCCTAGGTCTGCTTTATAAATGGGGTTTTGAGTGAATGCAGGAGGCTACAGGGATCCTACCTTGAAGCACTCCTGTGAGCAGTAAGGTGCCTTAGGAAGGCCTTGGGCCACACACTTTGGACATTGCAGCGTTGCTGGGGATCGGCACCTGCGTCGTGAAGTTCGTTCGATTCTTAATCGCTTCAGCTGCATTGCTATTGTCTCTCAGGGCACGTTGCGTAGCAGTCATGCGGCATCTTCCACAAGACCTCAGGCACTTTTCGATACTACTCAATTGGAGGGAGAGCTTGTGTGGTAGACAGCATATCCATGTCTTGCCTGCGTCCCAAGCACGCACCGCAAGCACTCTGTCCCCTCTACTGCCTCCGACATCGTGCTGCAACAGCTCTACTAAGGAGTTGGAAGTTACCCAATGCAGCAAACACGTCTTTGAGCTGCTGCTGACTGGATACATCTGGCTGCATCAAGGCGAGAACACGGCAAAAAGTCTTGGTGCCTTGGTCTCGGAGAGCAGTTACTGACTCACCCGTGCTTTGAGCGGTTGTCTTGCATTTCGACAAGCGAGAACCTGTTTGTGCACCTCGGATTCCAGCAGCATGGATGATCAGCTGGCCTTAGACCAGATCTAGACCCTATGCACCTTATTGCTTTGTGAGCCTCGGATTGAGAGCCTTGTTGCGGACAACTTGCCTCTTGCTGCTTTGCTATAAATCAAGTCCGACTTTTAGAAATTTGCAGTCTTGCAACCGCATTACTCGTCAAAGCCTCCATGCTGTGATGCCCTGTTGAACCATATTTGAGCACTACTGTCACCCCTCAGCTGCAAGGCGAGGGAGGTGCTCTTCCATGTCTAGTATCATACAGAACCTTCGCAAGCTTGCCCAGTTCCTCTACAGCAAATTACACAACCTCTTGGACACAGCTCCGCCTGGATCGCTACAGCTCACTGGTGTGCTGGGCGTAGCCGCATTGCTGGTTGGTTACTATCACCTTCGACGTCAGGGGCCTCCAGCAGCACCCTCTTCGAGCCCCAACGCACGTCAGGCTGACCATTCATCCTCTCGTGGAGCTAGCGCACAGGTCGCAACATCCGCCAAGGCGTCCAGCAGCAGCACCGATACAGCAACCCTAGCCAACCTTACCCCTATCGCTAGAGCAGTGCGTACCCAGCTGCAGGGCGCAAAGCGCGTGACCCTGTCCATGTCAGGCGTGCTGACGGAGGAGTGGCAGGCTTCAGACTGGCATGAAGGCGCCACCTTGCGAGAGGATGCACCAGGGCTTGTCACAGAGATCGCCAGCTGTGCAGACACATATATCGTCGCCCATGTACTGGATGATGTGGGGCAAGCAGTAGTTACAGGAGCGCTAGAGGCTGCAGGCGTGCTGGGTAGCAGTCCAGGGCAAATCAAGCCACACAAGCTGCTGTTTTGCTCCACCCTAGAAGGCAAAGTCTCCATTGTGCGCCAATTAGAGCCAGATC
The DNA here is from genome assembly GCA_963556185.1 of Pseudopediastrum boryanum. Taxonomy (NCBI): domain Eukaryota; kingdom Viridiplantae; phylum Chlorophyta; class Chlorophyceae; order Sphaeropleales; family Hydrodictyaceae; genus Pseudopediastrum; species Pseudopediastrum boryanum. Next base: position 3,109,980 of record OY744498.1, on the reverse strand, counting down.
TGCATGTTGATGGGCACCCAGCCACCATAGAGAGCCTCAGACGGTTTATGCCGAAGCTGCTGCATGTTGTGGGGCCTGGGATACAACGGGCGGCAGCAGGAGCACCAAATGTGGTGGGAGCGCCCTCCCTGCTTGGCTTCTTCAACAACAGCTAAGCAAGGGTCGAGATGGAAGAAGAGGGTAAAGCATGTCCAGTGTAATGGGTCTGGACGTCGGAGGTTTGAGAAGGGATTGCTGTGGATGCAATATGGCCTAGGCCTGCCTTGTGTGCGATGGTTGCTGCAGCTGTTCCTTCTGGTGGGGGCCGGTGTGAAGAATATGGGGGGCTGGGTTAGTAAGAGTTGCGGTGTTTTTGCTCTTTTTCAGGGGAGGTTTGCAGTCTTGTAGATCCCAAAAATCTAAGATAGGTGTTTGGGCGAGACAGTGCTGATAGGGGATGCTGATGGGATTTGCATTGGCTGCGCTTGGATGATACGCTTTGCTGTGAACAAGGCCAGCTGAAGGACAAAAGCTGTCATTGTGGTCCATACCTTGTGCTGAATGTGGTGAACAAACAAACAAAAGTTGAAGGTGTGGCAGCACCAAGGCAGCCACGGCAGGGTGACCCTCTCCCTTGTCTGGCTCATAGCTTTAAGGCTCGAAGCAGACAATGTGACTTCCAGACACTAATATGAGCGGCGCCTGGTAGTGCGTCTGTCGGTTTGTGTGGTCATCAGCTCTCCAGGGCTGACCTTGCATGATGGGCACGGTGCTTGGTCAAATGTGAGAGAGTAGTTGTTGGATACCGTATTCTTCAAGGACTGGCTAGTTGTTCTTGGGTGGCTCCTTGCTTCTGGCAAAGTGTGGCCGTGGGACATGGGATTAAATGAATTACCGGTGCCACGGTATGTTCTTTGTGTGGCAGTAGCGTTTCTAGAAAAGGAGCAGCATTAGCAATTTCAAGCACTGACGGATGTGTTAAGTCTGCGTTGTTTGCATCCTTATGCTGGTGTGTACTGTCTTAGGCATGAGATGGTTTCCGTCAAAGTGTACTTGCGCAAGTCAGAGCAGACTGGTGTTGTCCAAGAGAACAGTATGTGTGTGTGAATCTTACATTGGCAAACCCATATGTAGTATGTAGTATGTAGTCATGCTTGGTAGATCTGACATGAATGGAGAACTGACTCGCATGTGTCTTGGGGGGAACTGCTGTCCATGCAAGTGGGTGAGGTCCTGAGGTCAGGCTTCTCGCGCTAGCATAAATTGCTGATGCCTTATTCAAGGCTGCTGTTAAAAAATGTTACGGCAGCTTGAATCTGCTTGTGCCGGTGCTCTCGAGCTACACAGATCGTTGTGCCGAAGAGAGATCGAGCGAGCCGAGGGCCAACAGTTACGCAAAGCAAGGGGGGCAAACCCTTCTTGAATATATCAAGGAAGTAGTGCCGTCTTCTGTAAGCACACATCCACGCCTTGCTCACAATTGTGGCACGGGCGGGCCCCGCTAATCGTCAACGGGTCCCATCTATTAGTACCGAAGCATAGCCATGATAACAACATGGTCGGCGTTGCGAGTCGCAATATAAAACAAACAAACAAAAATTTAAGGTGCGGCAACCGCACGCAAAGGGCTGCTAGGTCGAAACGACCAAACACACCATATAACCACAGATCCCAGGCCGCCAGAGAGACCATGAAGATTGATGGTGCACACTTGACATCATATGCACAGCACGCATGTGTCCAATGTCTGGCATACCACTTGACAAAACAAACAAACAAACTTAAGGTGTGGCCGCACCAAGGCAGCAAAAATGTATCTTATCACCCAGCAGAGCTATCTGCACACCAACAGCATGGGGCTCAACATGATTGCCTGCAGCCGTGTCATTGCGGATTTGTTATGCAACAAACCACTCTTCAGGCTGTGAGCCCCTGAATGGATAGGTGGATCAAACCATCCGGGCACGCTTACCCCAAGCCCCACAACAAATATTTATCAACCATTTGACCTCACTCTGCCCGTCTTTTCAGTGGCTCCAACCCCTAGCATTAGCAACAACAGGACAACCATGTGCCGCCCATGTTCATTGTGTGCAACTCTGCACACAACTCTGTAATCTGTAATCATTGTGTGCAACTCTGCAATCATGGGCGCATGTGCATGCAGGTCTGTTTATAGTTGATCCACATCTGAATATCAAGAAGGGCCACATAAACAAGTTGGTATGAAATCAATCACAGCATAGCTTAGCAGCCAATGCAGACATAGATGTGCGGCAGTGCAAACCAGCCCATACGCCACGGAGGACTAAGAACTGCCTGGCAAGAACAACCAAGTCGCAATCAACAGCTAGTACATCAACAGAGCAAGGCATGATACAGGAGTGCAATGCCACAGTTGATTTAATAATGCAGCACAAGTGTGACCGCCTGATGCTCTGATGCAAAGAATAACAGCTTGACAACCTCCCAGTTGCAAAGAAGGGGCCACATGTGCGCTATGTGTACCACCTTCAAGTTAAGCTGTTTTGATGCTCCTGCGACTGCTGGCAAACCCGCAACCCCAATTCATTGAACAGTCAAGCAGTCACACAATAGCGTCAAAGCTCACACAGCCACAGCCACCTTGCTCTCCCAGCATCAAATCCTGTGCCATATGGAAAACGCGCCTGCCCTATACTTACAGTACATTGTCCACCGATCCAAAACCCTGGTATGCAGCTGGTGATAGTGGCACCAGAGCTGAATGGAGGTTAGCAAGGCGCCTGCCTGACAGACTGACCCTCACGGGCGAGGTTAATAATTCCTGAGCTATCTTGCACAGGCCTGCCGCAGCCCCAAAACATATATGTAAGTTTGTTTGTCAGTTTGGGACGGTCAAAGGGATCCCCATGAACTGTCCCAGTTAGCCGTACATGGCCCGGCTACTGATATGGACAGAGTCCCACAAAAGAAAGCTCCTGCAATACAGCATCCTTAGACAGAAAACAAGGCCACGAACAACAAGAGCACCAGATGCATTGCTGCCAACAGAGAGATCTCCAGGAAGAAGCCACCAATCCACAGAGGTAAGAAAGGGACACCAAGCTTGAAGCAATGTGGAATTTGATATAGGCTATACCACTTGCAGATTAAGCTGACCCACATGGCATCCAACCACCATTTTCACGCGGTATGGTTTGTTGATGACATGCAAGGATTTCACAGCATTGCCATATGCGCGACTGGTTGGCTATTACATAGCCCACAGCCTGCACCTTGGACTGTACAGCGTGACTCCTCCCCTGATCTGGCATGAACCAAAAAACACGATAATCATGTACAAACTGAAGATCCTGAACATACTACATTACTAATGTATCCACACATACCTGGAGGCAGCCGCAATGGCAATACCGGTATCTACTTTAATAACATACACATATTGGGTTCCCAGGGTCTCTTACCCCGATAAGAATGCCCATATCAATGCCCACCGTCAGCAGTGTAGAAGCCCTTCTATTGCAGGCATTAGAAATGCACACAGTCGAGAGCAGTGCATAAACCTCCAGCATCAATATGCACTGTATGTAATCAACCACGGAGCCTTCTCAATCGGTGGCTTTGAACCAATAAGTATGCGGATCATTTTCACTCAGCGTCATACCACATGACACACTAAAGATACACCAAAGGAACACCATGAGAGGAGCAAAGGGCCCCTACTCACTTCAAACGAGTGTGGTTGCAGACATTGACACCTGCAAGGCATAAGGCCCACTTAGGGGCACACAGCAGCAGCATTCCAAACAGCCTGTGCCTGAAGCAGGAACTTCAAGGCATCATCACAACCCTGATCGATAACAGCCCCATGACTATGGCTCCATGCGGGCCCTGCCTCTGCCTCTGGCACTCTCCTGGCACTCCACTTCACCCCCGGGCACTTGCCAAAGACGCCACGGCGCACATACATACAAGTCAAGGACAACTGCCTAGACACCTTCCATTTCAACTGTCTACGTAGCACCTACTCTGTACACCCAGCCTGCCTATAATAGCAATAGGTACTATGGCCCCATATCATGGCAACAGTAAAGGGTCTGCATCCAACTGATTTACCTTTGCCGGATTGTTTGAACTGGACACGGCCCTGCTGGGTACTGCTGCATAAGCTGACTTCACCTCCCCATCCCAAGGCAGCCCGGGAGCTGAAACCTCTACCACAGAAAACATTACATTCGACAACATCTCGGTCTCAGCTACTGGGGACGATAGCGTATAAGCTACACCTGTGGCACTAGTGACTACAGTACTAGTGTACGGCCACCCCGCCAAAGTGGCACCTGCTCCCTCTCTCAACCCCCATCTGATAACTACTGCTGCATTAGGCACACCCCCGCCTACATCGTCCACCACCCTCACATGTGCACCAGCCATGCTGTACTTCTGATACGCGACAGTAGTCATGCGCACCAAGTCAGCCCGAGCAACAGTGGGTATTGCCAGCGGGGGTGCAGGGGACGGCACGATAAACACTGGTAGGCTAGGAGGTTGAGGAGCAGTAGGGTTCTGCAGCACAGCAGCGCCTGGGAAGTTCACTATGAGATGGTACTGCCCAAGGCTGCTGTAGCTGCTGTAACCAGAGTTGACTGGATTGCCGGAACCTGTAGGCAATACAGCTACCTTGTACTGCCCTGGTGCGAGGCTGGGAAACTGCAGATTTGCCCCTAGCGGCTCTGTAGGGCTCCCTTTCCCATCAGTAAGCACTTCAGCACCTCCCCTGTTGTAGAGCTTTAATAACACATCCAAGTTTGCCCGCCCTTGGCTTTGCCAGGTCGGCATGACATCCACTCGTATGCTCAATGCACCTTGAGCTGTAGTGGTGAAGCTGTAGTAATCCACATCTGCAGCTGAGTCAAGGACACCTGGCACTGCAGCAGTACTACCACCACCAGAACTGGCCACCACGGTCAATGGGACAGCAGTATCCAGCCTCCTGCCACCGTCAAAGGGAGCAAAGCCGCCGCCAAGCCTGGCTCTAATGATTGCGATATCGTCTTGCTTGTTGTTGGCACCAGCGTACTCGCCCCGAGACCATTGGGTGACGGGGCGGGAGTAAGCCACGCCCATGATGGGAGCCCACCGGCCATGGCCACTGTAGTACTCACTGCCGGAAGAGGAGTCGCCGTCATGGCCCAGGCCTAGGGTGTGGCCGACTGCATGGCAGGATCAGCAGGGACGAGAAGTGGGAGGGGGGAGAAACTTCAGGGAAGGTGCACAGCAATTCTGATGGGGTTGGGAAGAGCTTCAGCCAGCTCAGGTCTCCACCCTAAGGGATGACACAGCCATGACGGCAATGCAAGCCATATTTCGGCATACAAAAGCTGCACATAAAAGCCTTGTCTAGAGAGTCATGGGGGGAAGATGAAGTGCTCTGGGTGCCTTGGATTGACCGGGATGGAAATCAGATCCTTATAAACTATGGCCAGCTGCAGGTCTCAATCCGATCAGAGGTATACACAGGCCCCCCGCCCTCACCTTCGTGACTTGCTGCCTCCCATACAGATTTGGGTGCATTGCCAAGCGTCTTGGAAAACACATAAGCAACGTTCCAGCCTTGTTGGCCGAAGCTGCCAATCCAGGCCACCCCTCCTGCTGCTCCTCCAAACCAGTCTGCGCTGCTGCCACCAATGGCGACTCGCACCGCTGCACCAGAGCTCTGGGAGCTTGCCAATTCCTGGGGCTCTTCAGTGGTGACATCAACATCGAAGATAGAGAAGTCTTCTGATACTGCTCGCCAGATAGCTGTGAAGATTACACAATGGGAGGTAATAGCTTTAAGTCCCTCCACAAGATACTGCTCAAGATGTCCTCCTATAATTGGAGCTAATTGCCATGATGGTGGATAAGGACATTATCTTGCTCATATGGAACAGAGGGCAGGAGGGCACCCATGTAATGCAAGCAGCCATGGAGAGCGGAAGGTCCAGCAATTGCCTCCCCGCTGCTGTCAATTCTAAGAGCTTGGATCTGATCGCAAGGTCCAGCAATTGCCTCTAAGCATATCCTGCTTGCCGGCTGCGGTGAAGATGTCGGCACCTTCGTCAGACATTCACCAGGATCAATCCTTGCTGTCATCTTGGTTACACCCTTGACATACTAAGATAAGCATAAGCCAAGCGTAAATATTTTTGTCTGCAATGCATTCATGTCTGGCATAGCAGTGTCCTCGTGTATAGGGCTTACCTGTAACAGCCTGGAGATCAGCTGTGCTAAAAGCTGGGTCGCTGTCCAAGGAGTAAGGGGGGGTAACAAGGACCGAAGCACGGTTCTTGTTCCAGGCACTATTCACAGTATTGTGCCCATCAAAATCCAGGTAAATTTTTGATCTGGAGCTGGGCCTGCTGTGCAGCCTGAAGGTCGAAGAAAGGGATGGAGGAGGTTCTGATGCACCAGGTCCGGACAGACTGCTTGGGGCTGCTGCGATATCGTCTACAAGGTACGGTGAAGACAGATTGCCATCGGGGGTGGTGTCGGCATCAATCGCTGTTGCAACTTGTAGCCCTGCTTCCGCCACCCCATTACATGCGTAAATCCAATTGTTCGCAAAGCGATCATAGCCGAGGTCTGCATCCAAATCTAAGCGCTGCACTAGATCATCTTGGCTATACGCTGCTTGTGCTGCAACGTCTCCGCTTGTCGTTGCTGCTATGAGATATTCACGGGCCGTACTACCAAAAAGGACCTGGTCTGCATTTTGCGCAGACACTTCAAGACTGGTAAATACGTAAGCCAGGAAAATAAATATATTCAGCATCGTACCATAAGACTGCACTGCATCTCTACCCAAATTCTAGATGCACTTGGTATGCGGGATGGTGGCAAGTGGTGGCAAGTGCATCAACAAGCATGCATTCTTTGGTCAATACTGTGCCCCAGGTACACTTTGCATGTTTGAAGCTCGACATGGAGTAAGCCTGTGGCATGAGTGCACGTACGAGCAGAGGCACCCGTGTAACCAAGGCCAGTGAAGCAGAAGTGCTTGGCCGATGGCGAAGGCAGACCGTTAGCCGATAAGCGCAACGCCCATTTCGTATCCTCTGGAGAGGTTAGGTGACTCCCACACAGTTTAGAGTTTATGCAGAAATCTTGTCACTGCCGACATGCCACTGTCCCACGGTCGTCACTGTCCCATTCTTTGCTCGTTGAGATCTGTCAGTGAGATGCCGAACGTGTCTGAACTGTCTGCAGTCATGCCCAGAGCAAGGCTGCAGACAGTAACATGCCTAGCATCCTGCCCTTAACCAGGACCCCTGTGACCCCGGCAGAACCAGAGCAGAACCAGGGCAGAGCAGGACCCTGACAGATAACCTGATGAAGCACTTTACGACCCACCCATCTTAGCTCGGTTGCCCAGACAGACCGCCCAACCAGCCATGAGCTATCATAGACCCCATAAAGACCCTGATGCCAAAATGCAGCACCTATTGATGGCATTAATCCTTAAATGTTTGTTATGTTATATTATCCCCGTGAACGGTAATTAACATAACTTAACAAACATTGAAGGTGTGGCAACCGCAAAAGGGCTGTTAGGTCGAAACGACCAAACACACCATCGGATAGATCCAAAACAAATGGATACCAACCAGGTATTCATCTAGAGCACTTCAACCAGTTCAGCATCGAAACAATCACCAGAAAAATCAGACTCCGAATCAAACATGTTTAAGTACTGATTTTTCGGAAGCAAGACGTCTGGCAAGTCGACCACATCAGTACCACCAGACTTGTGACATTGTCAACAGACACGAACGCAGATGGCAACATACTTAACCAACACTGAGAGAGGGACCCGGCCAGTAGCAGACAGTGCCCAAAAGTCAGCATACCTTAGAGAAGACAGCGCGGACACAATTAGCACTGCACATGGTATCTGTCATTTTTTGTTTGTTTTGTTTGTCACATGATCCCAAACACAGTAAAAGAGACTAAGGACTATTGAGGCCAGGTGTCTAGAAGTCGGTTAACAGTCAGTCAGTCCGTATGGTTCCGGACTGCCAAAAACGTGCCGGACACCCCAGTCACAAACACAGTGAAACGCCATCCCACGTAGTGTCAATGCTGCCGATCCGCAGAAACTTCTGCAGGGCCAAGCAGAATACACAAAAAGCGAAACAGTCGGTGCTGCCACTCGAGCGCTGTGATATCAATCTAACATCTACAGCAAGCACCCCTAATCTCGACTCAACCCCACAAGATACCCACTATCATTCACTCCGAACAAACCCAACAGCTCAGTTCTGCCTCATCCTGAAATCATTGTTGGGCCATGGGACCCTCGACTTCCACACCAGATATTCTGACCATGCATAGTTCAAGATGTTAGGACAGCAACTTAGAGGACGTCTGACAGAACCTGCCTCTTGAGCTGCTGACTTCTTGATGCCATCAAGTGAACATGTTTGTTCAGTGAACATTTGGGCACAAAATTATCCACAACCCAGAAAGTGGCAGACGTGAGCTGTTGATTATGGAGCTGAGTCCTTCATTTCTCAACACCTCACGTGTACCGCTTTGTAAATATCCCTCTTGTCACCAACAGTACACAGAACACCCCCCTGATGGAGCCATGCCACAGCAAATGCAGGGCAGCAAGGTCTTCCTGTGGTCAAATGCACGATATTATAGAATCTGGAAGGTGCCACTAATACAAGAGCTGCAGTGATGCTTGCTCCCTTCCTTTGCTAACTGTGCCTTTGACTGAACTGCATGCAGGATTCAATGACGCCCCACTGCATGCCGCCTGCCATAAACTCTCAGAACATCAACATGGCCAAATTAGGCAAAAACCACGGCTTAAGACAGGAAACAGAGTCTGCCATGCCTCCATCTGCTGAAACATTCGTTACTCAACCCCTGTAATCCTATGAACAGCCTGCAGGAGAGGCACATCACAATACTAGGTACAGCCCCAAGTTATGGCCCCTGATTTGAAGCATGCGCTCAAGTCCATCTGACGTCAACCAAGGGTTGCAAAGCCCACACATGCTGTGCAGGACAGGTTGACACCCGCATCAAGTAGAGTAGCACTTCTTGGCCAATAAGAAAGCCTGCGAGTGCTTCAGCAGCAAAGTACTGTGGAAACATTGCAAGTCTCCATGACAAGAAACCCTGTATGTCCATTTACTGGCTATCACGCTAACATGCACCCTAAATGGTCCTTCAAATAACACCCTTTGAACAGCCCACAGGCCCCTGCTGGGATCCTTTTGTAATCATTCCAGGCCGAAGTCTAAAATCTGTCAGAACAACTCTTCTACAAGCTACTACATTCCAAAGCTGTTGTACAATGCTAGAGTTGAATTCATGTACCATTTTGATTCCCAACACCCCCAGACATGAACGTTCCCAAGCCGCTGATGCGCAGCTGACTCAGTGACCTTCACGAAAAGGCAACTGACAGCATGCACCCTGACACACTGAAAGTAACAGTAACAGTCACAGTCACAGCTGCATATGCATGCAGGACCCCTGTGGTCTTGAAGCATAGACAATAAGCTTCTGCATTGCCACCCACAAAGCCCGTTAAAGGCATGCAGCTCGGGACACAGTAAGGGCAAGCTGGGCTTCAAGCTGCACCAGCGGCTTCTGCATGGATGCCAGCTAGGCTAAACACTGCCCACTAGGTCTTCCACGACTGGCTCATGTAAAAGACCTCTTAACATGTAATACAAAGACTGCATTGAATCAGGACCTTGACCAGTAAGCCACCCAATTTCATAGCCCCTGCAACTGAGGGCAAAATATATATTTTATTGGGCCGCTGCTGTTTCAGACATCTCATGAAGCCACGGCTATGCCGAAGCAGTGTGGCCTGATTTTGTTTCAAAGCTTGAAGGCTAAACCCTTGAACAGCAGTGCTGCAAAGCGTACCTCTGGTAATCCCTCGGGACCACCCATTGCCACGGAAAACAGTGCAATGGGCCAGATGCTTGTAGCTACTAAGGCGAAGCAGATGCTACAAGGATTGAGGCTCTCTTGCAGGAAGCGTAAAATGGGTTGGCTGGCTGCCAGTGGCACTTGCTGATGCTGCTGGCTATCGTTGGTTGCCTTTAGAGTCTCCATACTCTTCTTCTCTTCTGTGCTTGACCCCTTCTGTTCTGGTGATGCACAAAACCATGCTGCGTGGCTGGTCTGCCTCAGGAGCAAGCTGATGCAGCTTGAAGAAGCTGATGTGTGTAATGTGCTCCTGTTTAGATCTTTGCTTTGAGGACCTCCTTGTGACCAACAGTAATTTCTTCGTGTATTTCTGCTGTAGCTTTGACCCCCTGTGTAACCAGGGAAGTAGGAAGTGTTTCCCCTGCGGGATCCAAGCAGATTGGACTCTGTCAGCAGCAATCAGTAGCACCACTTAGGCCTGTGCCACCTGAAAGCATCGGTGACTTCGCTTGCCAGCAGAGGGCAGAACGCCGATTGGGTACAGAACGGGTTTACCACGGGTTTACCTTTTGCTAAGGCGATCGTTCTAAGAGTACAACAGCCTCGAGAGAGCACAAAACGGTGCAAATACATGTGCACCAGAATTGCACATGACCATGTTAATGCTAGGATCTGCAGCCCTCGCAAGCGGTAATACCGTACCTTGCCAAGCTGAAAGCAAAGCAGGATCCATCTGCAGGAATGACTGGAGAGCTTTTGTACAGCTGACCGTAGCCCATACTGCAGGGATAGCAGACAGCACTCGAGACATGCAGGCTGGCAAGCAGCGCTGCTACTCTGACAGCAAACCCTGACCAGTTCCTTGAAAGCGCGCTCTTTTGCTTGAGCGCCGGCAATATCATTGCAATTTACATACGGGTCACATCAAGGAGCTTCGCCAATGAGCTTACAACAGCCCCCCTTGAATACAAGGACATGCGGCCACCAGCAAATAGCAGCCGCTTATGGGCGTGTCCTTCCAACGCAGAAATGAATGCCTGTGGCAGTTTTGCCCTCGAGAGACTGTTGCAATTGCCGCGAAGCACAGCCAGGTTCGGCCAGATCACGACCGCCTGCTCCCCAGTGTCAGCATCTGGTCAGTGATCTACGTCACAAGGGTGTTTGTTCGCGGCTGCCTGGATTTGCAGGTGCATTGAGCTCTCACCAATCGAATGGCGGACCTGAGTTCGCACCCGACCGCACCGCACACTACAGCTGATCGATTGCAAATGCGGATCAACAGAGTAACAAACACAATCCTGTCTCTCCTCGTAACAAGAGTTATCACGGTTGTTGCAGTCTACGTTAATATCTTGTGTTCAGCGGCCACTGATGCCCATTAGAGTCAGCATGCGGGCGCACTCGGCAGCTCAGTCCAGTGGGCTTCTTTACGGGGGTCCAGCAACCAATGCTGATGATAGAAGCATGGAAAGGTCGTACAATCGTATCCCAGTCAGAACGTTACTTGGATACCTTGCTCCCTATGCGTTTTCTAAGCACTCCCCCTCTCTCGCTCGTCGCTGGAGTGGGAGAGGGCCCAAATGCCCCAGAATGGCGGAACTCATGATATGATGCCGAGATGGACCCTGATTGGGCATATAGAAGGCATCAACCTGCAATGAAACTGTGCAGTCCCCATCGACATGCTTGGTTAGCTCATCAGTCAGCAGACCCACTTTCCATGCGTGTCTACGAAAGGAATGCACATATATCAGCCATGACCTCCTCCCGCAACATGGACGAACCCGTTTCAGTTGACCACCGAAGTCATCACAGTGAAACAAGGAGCGTACCAAGTCACCCCATTGTGCTTGCAACAGACAGTCGCGCCATTGATGTTCTGCTCAGTGCTTTTTCAGGGCATAAAATGCCGCATCCCGTGATTTTGCTCGTATAATGCAGTAAAATACCAACCAAAAAATGAAGATACGGTAAGAGCAAGAACGGTCTAAGGTGGGGCCGACCAAAGACGCCATCCAATTGAGCCAAAACTGAAGCAGTGGCTTCCTGACCCCGCACAGGCCAGGATATCCTAACACGCATCCCTAATGCGCACATACAAATGGCAATGCATCCATAAAAGCCCACCAACCCCTCATCTAATGCAGAGCATTCACCACATGTGAGTCATGAGTTTAAGACAGAAACGCTGACTGATCCCATTATGCAAGGCTGCCAGAGTGCTGGTCTCTGCTCTCCAGCACCAGAACAACAACAACAACCATTTAAGGTGTGGCAACCGCAAAGGGCTGCTAGGTCGAAACGACCAAACACACCATCGGATGGATCCAAACACAATGGCTTCCAGACCACCAACCAAGCAGTACTGATACCGAAACATGTATCCAGGCAAGACAGAGCCCATGATCAAGAACACCACCCACTCCTCCATCGGTTGCAATGGCATGGCAAACAATGACGATTACCACGGGCTGGAGATGTACAAGAACCATGCAAAGGACTCAACCACAGAGGGATATATGCAACCAGACCCAACCACCATGGAATGTGGCCGAATCAATCCCTCAAAGTTAAGGCAACGCTCCTATCGACACAGAGCCCATGATCAAGAACACCACCCACTCCTCCATCGGTTGCAATGGCATGGCAAACAATGACGATTACCACGGGCTGGAGATGTACAAGAACCATGCAAAGGACTCAACCACAGAGGGATATATGCAACCAGACCCAACCAACATGGAATGCATGTGGCCGAATCAATCCCTGAAAGGCCAAGGCAACGCTCCTAGTGATTGCAGGCAGGTGCGGATGATGGGACACAGCAGTCCTCCAATGCCAGTCCACAAATAGCATCAAAGAGAAAGTTGCATCAACCATAATGGCTGGCCACAAGCATGGAGTGCTATAGACCAGCCCAGCAACAGCTGGCCCCCCTCCATAGGCAAGCTGCTGCTGCGCACCACGGGACACAACGTATCGCACAGCTGTCTGAAGAGGCTAATCATCAGGTTGTCAAAGCATAGAGCCCAATGGCTGCCACCAGCCCACCCTGGATCCCGTGCTGGCCAATGTATGTCAGGCCAGCCCATTTCGACTTGCTGTGCGCCGACCGGTGGACCCAGTCAGCAGCAAGCCAAGCAGTTTTAATGCCTTGCTCGGGGCAAGCTCCGAAACCAAGCTCCCATACACACTGTGACAAATGCAAGCCGCTACTCTGTGCCAACTAAGGCCCTCAGCACAGAGCCTTGAGCAGGACCACATGGTGCAACCCATATTCATCCAGACACAAGATGTCCCATGGCCCTAACAGGCCCCTGCCGATATCCCACATTTCTGACACCCCCCGCCAGCTTCCAGAGGCGTCCTCTGTGGAGCCCCAAGAGAAGAGAGAATCCGGTGACCCCCCCCCCCCCCCCACACACACACATCCCCCGGCCCATTTGCGCAGCAGACCAATCTGTACACTCATCCAAACAGCGACATCTGCCTGCTGCAAAGATGTTAATGATTCCCAGTATACAGAACCAGAACCCGGTTGTATTTAACATGCCAATCAAGTAGGAGCTGCACAATGAGACCTCCAAGGTCAGAGAGATACTTGCAGACTTTAATCTAGGGTCAGAGACATCCTTGCAAACTTCAACACACGTGCTGCTCTGCTGCTTTTGCTCCTTACAAGCCTGACAAATTAGCTGCAGCCCTTCAGCTTCAGGGACAACCAACTGCCTCCAGTTAACGTGCTACAACGAGTCTTCCAACTGCAACATATGCTGCCATGGATAATTTTGTCTTATTCCCTGGCCAGACCTCATTTGTCTCAGAGCTACATCCCTCTGCTCTCGTCTCCAGCAGCAAGGAGGGCTCCATGCGCACTTGCTGCACAAGCCAAAACCATGTCAACAGCAACGCCAGACAGCAGGACTGCGTGACATGCCTACGGACACACTTCTTGTTTTTCGCCCTTAGTCTAGCAAAAGGGCACGACTCACTAAAACACAAACTGTGCCACATGGAGGTCAGCAGGATGTCCATCTTTACCATGTAAGGTGCATGTATCTATGGTGAACCCCATTCGGCAAGAACAATTAGACCCCTTGGAAACATCCCAAGCCATGACACAAATTGGGCCGCTCCCACAGCATACATGACTGTCCAGTCCATCCAGCGCTACGGTGTCTCGTCATGCGGCGATCCACATCCTACAGATCAAAGATAACCAAATGGGCCAATCAAAGTGGCGCGCCGGTGGGGGCAGCGCCGGCACAGGCAACCAAATTAGGTTTTGATGCATAGTCAACATCTATGTCAAAAAGTCTCATGCTAGCTGCCACCAGCCCCCCATTTACCCCTTGGTAGCCAACACATGTCAGGCCAGCCCAGTCCGACTTGCCGTGCGGTGACCAGCTGACCCAGTCAACGGCAAGTCCTAGACTACCTCACATTTCACCCTTAGGAGTTACATTTGGAAGAAGGAAAACTCGCAGCAAACATTGTAATGCCTTCCCGATCCTAGACAACAGCGCAAGCACATGTGGATGCTTAAAGCCCTCCTAGACACACTGCCTTTTGTGTTCCATTTCCCTCGCAAAAGCAGCGGCTCTACCGAGCTTTGCTTCGCTGCCAAGACGACCCAAAGAAGCAGATGGCGTAAACAACTTTGCACTCTCCCGCATCACATCACGTTGAGTTGCTACGATGGCAGCAGAGCTTCTCACCCACCCCACCATGTCTTACCAAGCCCCGCTTTAAAGCGTACAGCTAGTATATCCAATCAGAACTGCAAAGCACAACAAGTAGGGTACAACGCAGTACCAAACACAAACCCATGTACCCATATAACGAACAGACTATCAAATTATGAAAGTAATCCCGCATGCATGACAGGAGCATGGGGCTTCTGCAGCAGTTGGACGAAGCAGCACAAGCTGCTGCTGGTGGTCGAGGGACCAGCCCTGTCAGTTCAATCAAGTACATATCATCAACACTGCGCCGAACAAGAGATCTTGCGGGCCTTCCATGCTTAGCAGTTAGAGGAACAGGTTGCGCAACACTATGCAGAACAAGATGACGGACATGGCAACACAGGGATGATAACGTCCACACATAGATATAAATGGCCCTCACAGGAGTCCCTAATGGACCAAAGTACATCCCTTGCAATTCTCGCCACATATACACCAACAGCACCCCGCACTGTAGTTGCTCCTTTCCACTCCCAAAGGGCGCATATGCGATGCAAGCACCCCTGCAGGAGGATTGACACATCCAAGACAACCCATGTAACTGCTTTGAGTTGTACAGCTTTTGCCCTTGCACATCATCAAGTGCATCTCTGGCGTAATCATGCACACCTAGCCATGAACAGTAGGTTTGCTCCACCCATAATGTGCATTTACACATCCTCTAAGCAGGCTTGGACCCACGGGCCCCCCTGCTCCAACACATGATGTCATATCAATACGCAAAATTGACTGGACCGCGGCTATCATGGCATCAAAAACTTGAACCAAGCCTAGCACCATTCTGTAAAGATTAAAAAGCAAAGTACGACCTAATGTCTGCAGACATCAGCCCTCTAGGAGGAGGCCTGTCATGATAGCCCATTGACTCATAACTCACTTGTCCCATAATAACCCATAACCCCACTTGTTCCACAAGAATGACAAGTGTCCCTAACATGGGCTCCACTGGACCTTTGGTGAACTTCCTCATCCCTAGCCCTCTGCCGTCAGAAAGAGACCCCCTGCAATGTGCACCCCGACCACTCCATAGTCTACACAACTTGCAGAAGCTCCCTCCATCATGACTCAGCAGTTGCCATGGCAGTACCCCAGCCATGTCCCCACCACATATACAACACACCCCTGGATATATTCTCCCCTTGCCATTACTCTCAGCAGAAGACCTCCCCTGGATGAGCTCCCCCCTCAATGAATTCTCAAAGGCCTCTGCTCATATCCCAACCCATACTTGGACCTGTGCGTGTAGTACACACGCTCCATAGCTGCAATCACTGCTGCATGCACTTCATCCACTGCCGCCTCAAAGCCAGGGTGGTGGCGGTCTATGCCCCGGGGCACAGCCACTGGCGCCCCCACTGCCATGAACAGAGGCACCCGGCGAGGAATAGGCAGGCCCCATACCCCATACATGATACCCAGGCTAACCCGCAGCTTCCGCGACCAGCGCTGCAGCCATGGAGGACCAAAGGACAAGCAGGCACTGCTGCCAAACACATATACAGGGAGAATATCTGCGCCATGCTCAATGGCAATGCGCACAAAGCCCTTGCGCTCCTTCAACTTGATCTGCTCACACTGGATGTTGGACATGAACATCTCAGCGATGCCACCAACCAGGACACTCACACTCATGCCTGTAAGCAGCAGGGGGCACAGACCAAAGCACAATCAATACCTCAGGGATCATTTGGACTACAGGCCTGTGGTATGCTACATCTGCAGTGCTGAAATATGTCAATGATAAAGCAGGAGGAACAGTGCTGAGCTTCTGCTAATCCCATAATCGGGTCCACATCTGTGCCATAGGACAATGGGACTGCATGCAAGGGGTCAGCATCTCTGCCATCATGTACATGACTGCATGCAAGGAACAGAGATGCAGGCATGCGGGCAAAGTTCAGTTGAATATGGTAGAGTCCACGTGTGCCAAATACGGTGCTTTGGACCTTGCTGTGCAGACCCCGCCTTTTTGACTGTGCAGTCTGTGGTAACCCTAAGGAACCAGATAATGTCTGAAGGCTCTAATCATTGTCATCATCTTCATAATTTAGCAATTGCAGTAAATAGCAGGTATTTTGGTTGCAGAAGTGCTTGTGTTTCCTGCCAGTTTCCCACCTGTGCGCCGCTTGCTAGGACCGCTGCAGCCAGCATTCCACTCATCCCGTGTCTCCTGGCTCTCAAGGGCCTGCTGCCATGGTGTATACTGGAAGATCCGCTGAATGAGGCTGCGGGGGTGGAGCTTCTTCTTCTGCTGCTGGGCCTGATGGCGGTGCTTGGAGCTCCTCTTCCGTCTCTGCACATGGGCTCCTTTCATCACAACCTCAGCTCTTGCTGTCTCGCTCTCGGAATCACTGATGTCTGTGAGGGTCTTGTCATGGACTGCTGCTTGCCTAGAGATAGGTCCATTGACTCCATTTGCTAGGAGTCTGTGGAAGTTGTTCCGGGTGCAAGAGGCTGTGCCAATCCAGGAGTGTACATGGCGCCAAATGGGCACCATGAACGCGCTATGGGCTGCAAGGGCCTGCACATTGTACTCGGGGTATTCTGTGTGCATGAAGGTCCCACACAGGAGGGCGCCGATAGGGAAAGCGCCATGGGGGAACTGAGCTATGACATAGTCCTTGTAAGGGTCCAAGTTTTCCTCAAACAGGTAGGAGAAATGAAAGTACCGCCTCCAGCAGAGGAACAGCCAGCTATGAGTAACCGAGGCCAGGCGACGAGGTGGGGCAGGCAGCAACACGGTAGCGAAGAGGGCTGCAAGCACTGCCCACAACCAGCGGTTCCAGAAGCCACCAATTACGAGTGCCAGAATGACGTGCCCGATGCCAATATACAGGCCGAGGGTTACAGTAGCCACTACCAGCGTGAACCAGTTGGGCTGGTACAGCTTGGTCATACCGTCTGCATAGCGCCGCTGACCTTGTAGCACCTTGTAATCGGAAGGGCAACGATAAGGCCGAAGGGGCTGAGCAAAGAGCTGCTTCAAGTGCTCCATGTTGCTGTAAGCAGGTTCTCAACGGATGAAGGCCTTGTGACAGCCTCCCCTATTGCCAAACCTGTCACCAAATCATGTAAAGCACTCGAGGCTAATTATGCGAGCCAAATTCAGGCATGTCAGATAACTTTGGAAAACACTTCTCTCGTAGCGATGGGCCAGCCACTGACAGCGTACCAAGCTGAGTGTTCACCTGCACAAGACCTACTACTAACCTATACAGCGCGCTATACTGGGATTTGATAGGCCCCATGCTCGAATAACGCCCAATTTGACGTCGGTAGTAGCTGAGCGGACGGGCTTCGGAGAATGTCAAGGCTGCCAGAAAAGGAGGAAAGAGGCGGCCAAAAAGATTTATCTGCTAACTGTGGGGAGCCAAAACTAGCGCCATGATTGGACGATGAAAGGAAGATGCTGTTGCTGGGAGTCATTCCTTTCCATTCCATTCCTGCCATGCGCTGAACGAGTCTGCTAGACTTTGCTGACGGTGGCGAGCTTACCCATCCCGAGATTGTCTTTGCAACTACGGCACATATGACGCGTTGGGGCACGTGCCAGGGATTCAGAACTGTTGGCGACCTCTGCCAAGGTTGCCCTCTTCTGTTTGGCAACGTGCCAATAATCCAGACTGGCTTGTCCACTGACCCTAAGCCAAGCTATAAGCTTGGCCTGCCGACATATTGTGGTGCCCATTGAGAGTACTGCAACCTGTACCCTGTCTGCTTTGTCAGCTACCTGCAGAAGACTGCTTTATGGCTGGAGCACAGGGTGAGCATCTCTCGAGACCCCCTGCTACTGCACCTGGTAGTACATTGCAATTCTTGATATATGCTTTAGCAGACATTGCCCTAGGCTTGGTCTGTCATACCATATAGCAAGATGGAACAACGGATGGGATGCATTTGGTATGCAGCCACGGCCCACAGGTGTTATTGTTGTTATCTACCCTGCCTGGCCTATGGGCGGCAGTATATGCCTGCACAGAAGGTCCAGCAGCTAGGACAGACTCACCCCAAACCAGCGCCCCAAGAGGGGTAAGAGACTCCCATTCCTACTGGTTGGCAAATAGGAGGGCTCGTACGTACATGTGATGGCATTTGTTGCAACAGACCCACTGCTTAACCCCCACCTGGTAGCAGGCTGCAAGGGTTCCTCCCTGTTACCCTGCCAGACATGTTGGGGACATATTGGAAGGCAGCAAGCCTGCTATGATTTATGCAAGGCCACATCTGCTAGCCCCGACGAGGACGCTCATTGCTTAGCTTGTTTGCATATTGGCATATTAATAGGCTGTTGGTATGTCACTTTGAGAGAGAACACTGCACAGCCAATTTATGTTTGGTAAGGAACACTTCATAGCATAATATATTAGATAGGTCCTGCACAGCATAATATGTGGCACAACATGCAGCAGATGATGTTCTTAAGCTTTGCCTGACAAGGTCGATGATGTCACCAAGTACGCACATAATGTTAAACCATGGTAAGCTGTGATGTCATTAGAGACAATGGTTAGTCTGGTGTGGGATGGATTGGGAAAGCAGTGTGATAACAATTGTTGTGCATTCATCTATCCAGGGCATTCATCTATCCAGGGATGACTGCATGATGTGGGATTGATGGCATCACAGAAAGGCCGTGTAAAGATCTGGACATCCTGCACATGATTCACCAGCAGGCAGGATTTCAAGCAGACCCTAGGATTAGCGATGTTAAGAGGTAATGTTACATCAGACTCATAAGCTGCTTGTAGCATCTTGGGCAAACAACCCCCTTCTTGTGCATACGGGCGAGGGGGGCGGGGGGGGGGGGGGTCAATTTCAAATTTTTAGGATGGGGTCTTACAGTTTCCCCCCCCCCCCCCCTTCCGATACGGGGCTTGATTAAAAGAAGTTGGTGTTGTGCTCTTAGATGCACAAGCCATACTACCGTATACAATCGTGGCACAACATGACTCGTGCACTCATGCCCAAGCTTGCCAACATCATTGCGTGTTGCAGTGAGTGTGCAGAAAGCCCCCATGTTTTGCAAGACATGTTCAGACTAGTGTTCAGTCTGGCCTAAAAAGGAAACTTCAAGCTGTACACCGCAAGCTTGCTATGCTTAGTGTACATTGATACCAGCCACAACAGCCATTGCATGGGTTTAAAGTTGCATCACTTGTAACATTATTGCAGGCTATCGATGGTGTGTTTGGTCGTTTCGACCTAGCAGCCCTTTGCGGTTGCCGCACCTTAAATTTTTGTTTGTTTGTTTGTTATTGGGTCCAAGTGCAACAGGGCGAGATCCAGAGTGACCACGCCTCTACATTGCACTTAAAGGGGCTTGCAACAATGGCAAGTGCTTAACTACATGACTACATGTGCCACCGCATGCTTTTACACCATTGGGATCACCCATCTGAGGATGCAAGGGGATCCTTTCATGGTGCATAAACCGCCTCTCAGTGGGCCAAAAATGGTCCCAAGAGGGTACCCACACCACCACCCAAGCCAGGCTTCAAACCTTTTGAGGCATAATACCCCACGTTTAAGGCAACGAAGCCAGTGCCCAAGCAGAGACTGCGATCATGGAGGTCTCAGCTGGTCAAGTTACTAGTCAACATCCCTAGATAGATATGAGATAGATCACTGCACAGCTTGCGGGCCGTGCAGCGCCCGTGGCATAACTCCATCCCTAGATAGACACGGCACCTTAAAAAAACTGGAAGGAAGTATGCCGCGGGCGCTGCATGGCCCGAACAATGTGCAGTGATCTATCTTGACTGTTTGTTTGTTTGTTTGCTTTCCGCCTATATAAATGTCACCCTGTCATTGGAATCGCAGTTGCTGCTGCAACCCGTCCTTACATGACAGAATAACACTTTTAGGTTAGCAGGTACCGTTTCATGTGGTTGTGTTTAACACCACGCCTTGCCATTCTGCTGCTTCAGTCTGAGGAAGGGGGTGTCGAGGTGACCTTTCACAAGATGCAAGGGCTAGCTTACTATCCCTGTGTGAAGCACTCGTCCTGCGTCTGCCTGGGGATGCAAGGAAGCAACACATGCCTGCACTGAAGGGCCCGCCTGGAAGGTTGCGCGTCTATGTCTCTTGTACTGTTGTGGCCTGTATGCCGTGCTGCATCCAGTGTTTTAAGCTTGTGTCAAGGCCACAACATTGGCCACAATGTTTGCAGGTTCCCATCCCAAGGGACACCTAGCTTGCAACGCATCTGCTACCCAAACGCTACTGAACCATGCCATGAGCTACGTGTCAATGCCTGCCTCTTACCCCCATTGGGGCAGTGGAGGTTTTGGGTGTTTTTGACCTAGCTCCTGGACCTCATGTCTGTGTGTGAATCTTACATTGGCAAACCCATCGGCACGCGCGCGGTGCCACAGTTCACCACAGGGGTGGCAAAGCCACTAACACAGATAGAACCAAGAAAAACTGAACACCATCCACCAGTTTCAACTCCATGATCATACATGCCGAAATTCTACCCGTATTCTGTTCCACCTCGCTGTTCTTTGTGACAGCTTGAGGTGCGGGGCCTATGGCACTTATTGCTATGGCATATTATGAAATGTAATAATAATAATGGGTTTCTGATCTGAGGCCTCTCTTAATATACTGTATGGAGGCCACAAGGTGCTGTCACCTCACTGCTGAAATTGCGGGCATCCAGACAAACGCCCCAACAGATGCTTGGAATAACCAAATGGCAAAACGCTGCTGACAGGGCTAGGGAAGCACCAATTTGCTTACCGACGCTTGGCAGTGAGCCCGGCTCAGCCGTATATTTGTAGCATTTCTCCGAGCTTTGCAGCGCAAATCTCGTCCCTCGGTGAATAGGGAATTCTGGGAACAGGAATCAACCAAACTGCTGGATGACTAGCGAGTCGAAGCCATTCAAGGCGTTGGGGCGGACGAGTGAGTTGCAAGGCATGCATGCGCACTAGGACGCCAGCATGGCAGTGCTTTCTAACACTAGTACCGTGCAGCATGCAATGGATGATCGGCAATTATGCCATTGGACAGAACAGATAACCTCCAAGTTACAAATACTGTGGTGGTTAGCGCTGCAGTGACATCTCCAATACATTAGGGCATGTGGTCTTATGGCATAGATAATGCATATAGGCTTCAACCGGGGTGGTAACAAGGATTTGCTTGTACGGCTTGACAACATCCTACCACGCAGCTTAGTAAGGGACCACCTCCGTTTGAGTGCGCGCACTTGTACCGCTTTATGCTGCAGTTACCGGGTCAGCCAATCGCAAGACAAGCAGGGGAAGGTAAGGCTGCACGACTCTATCACTGACTACACAGTGAGGAAGTCACCGTGTCCATGGCCTTAGTTGCGCGTGGTTGGAGGTGTCCGATTGTCCTTACCGCGTTGCAGGCTGTAACTGCTTTAGCTTTTCTTGAAGGCGGGTTCCTTGTCTAGCGTCGGCGCTTATAGCTTATCCTAGGAATTAGCTTGGTAGAACAATGCAGTCGCTGCAGCAGGCGGCAATTCCCGTTTGTCTAGGAGCGTTCACTCGGAGTGGGGGAACACTCGCTCTTGGCCAAAGGCTCTTCGCCGCTGCCAAGAGCGTGCTTGCCTCAAACATGCAGGTAACACAATCACAACGAGGCACATCTGCTGCCATATAAGCTTTCCACTGCCACATTTGTGATGCTCGCAGACCCAAGCAGCGTACTCCGCACAACCAGCTTTTGCTGCGTAAGTGGTCAGGCTAATGTGCAATCCAGGTAACAAACCTCAATGGGTTACTGATCGCATCTACGCTTGCAGTGAAGCTTCCGGGCACATCGCCCCCCATGGTGATGTCCTGGTTGACCGTATGGTCAGGGAGGAGACAGAGAAGCGGGACTTGATAGCCAGCTGCCACCACAAGCAAGAATGCTCGGATAGAAACGCCTGTGATGTGGAGCTACTGTCAGTGGGCGGATTTTCCCCTCTCACTGGCTTCCTCGACCGGGAGGCCTATGAGCATGTCGTGACTAACATGAGGTGCGTTCAAAAGCAGCAGCAGTGCAGTAGTAGAACTAGTAGCAGCAGCTTCTGTTCTTGCTGGTGGCCTTAGCAGCTTATGCTTTGTGGTTGTTCACTCCTTGTATCACTGCGTCCAAGATGTTCTGGGAGCACTAACAGGAGCAGGGGCCATGCAATAGTGGCATGCAGGTACTTAGGGCAGCTTGCTACCCATGCAGTTTGAAAGGCTGCTGGTCATAAGCAGGTTCTGAACCCTATCTTGTCCGCTATACTCTTTTTGTTACGAGTATCTGGGTAAGATAAGATTTCCGCAGCTTTGCAGCACCAGCCCCATGCTCCAGTTAAGTCTTCCTTTGATCAAAACACCTTGCATATTGATGTTGTGCTTCATGCAATGCCATGCAAGCGGCTTCACAGCATTGGGTTCTACTTCTGCAGGCTTCCAGGGAGCAACTTGTTGCTGGGGCTGCCCGTTGTGATGGACACCTCTAACGACAGCGTGAAGGAAGGAGACAGGGTGAGTGCCAGGGTTGCATGTCCAACTTGGCATGTGGCAGTTCAGGGCTTTGCTGCTATGGAGGCTGCTGTGGGGGTGACATCATGAGAGATGCCAGTATCATGGCTTTGGTGCAATGAAGCACCAGCAGCTTTGCCCAAGTAAGAGAGAAGCAAAAGATTGCAAAGCCAGTGAAGGTCATGCCCTCAGCTTATCGTGGTGCAGGCCTTGCAGCAATGGGTGACTTGGATGGGGGCTGTTGCTCCTTCATGTGTTGAGGTCTAGTAGGGAACAAGGGTGCAGATTAGAAATGAAGAGATCTTGTCTGGAAGTCATGTCATGGTTGCGGAGGTAATGCTCCCCACTCAAGAGGTGCGCGCAACAGGCTACAAGGGTGCTTGAAAGGGCAAAGTGCTCAAACTCGTTGGTGCTGTAATAGGACATGCTGCTGCTTGTTTTTGCAGGCACTGGGTGCTGTGCAGTGGTGGCAAGGACATTTTGCCTGCTCAACCTTGTAGGTACATCTTGGATTGACATTAGTGGCAGCTTGCTGCATCCCTCTCCTGCCTGGAGAGGGACATCTATGGCCATGTGACTGTCAAGAAGAAGCCACTGCTTTAAACCTGGGTAGCTGGCTCTTAGCTGCTGCCACCTGTGCTTTCTCCCTCATCTTCACCAACCCAAGAGCCAAGCAAGATCATATTGCTCTCTTGCTTTGTACCCCAGGTGCTGTTGACCTACAAGGGCCAGAACCTTGCTGTGTTGGATGTTGAGAGCAAGTGGCAGCCAAACAAAGCTAAGGAGACCAAGTTGTGTTATGGCACCAGCAGCCTGGAGCACCCTGGGGTGCAGATGGTGGCCATGGAGAGGGGGAAGTATTACCTGGGAGGAGCCATCCGCGGCCTGGAGCTGCCTAAGAGGTCAGGAGGGGGGACGGGAGAGGGGTTGTTGCTGTAGAGAGTTTGGGTGGATTGGTGGCTGAACAAGGAGAGGGATTAATCCGGCTCGAGAGTGGATTGGACGACTAAAATTGTCTGGGTTCGGAATTTGTCTGGGCAGTGTTGGGAAGCGAGAATCGGCAGTGCTGCAATATTCAGATATGTCGACCAGTTGGTGTCCTTCTTGGCAGCTACTGGAAATACGCTGCCTAAGCGCAGAGTTGGGGCCTGTGCAAGCAAATCCTTGGTCCATAAATGGGGACAGACTGCCACACAGCTTCCGCTTAGTTGCCTAGTTGAAGGGCTCCTGTCATCTGTAGGTGCGCTTCTGGAGACCTTTGCTTTGATGGTCTGATGTGGTGAAGTGCAGAATGCATGTGTGTTGTTAGGCAATGTCTGATGTAAATCTTGGAGGGTAGCCAACCATGATTCAGAATGTTGAGAGGACGAAGCCATAAGGATAAAGTCCCCATGCCACCTGGTGACGTTTGATGCTTACTGCATTTTGGAGCAATCGCTGAGGAAGGATCAGCTGTTGACGTACCGATGCATGAGGTGTGATTCTGACTGCCTTGTGTGACTTTGCTGTGCTCTGCAGGGTGTTTCCCTGTGCCAGCCCTGCTGAGGTACGTGCCTCCCTGCCAACCAACACGGATGTGGTGGCCTTTCAGTGTCGCAACCCAGTGCACAGGGCTCACTATGAGCTTTTCACACGTGCACTACATGCCCCTAATGTACGCCCTGGTGCTGTGTGCCTGGTGCACCCCACATGTGGACCTACACAGGTGAGGAAGGGTGGGTGGCTGCAGCTTGCAGTGAAGGAAGAAGGTGTGTGGATGGGTCGCCAGCGCCCAGGCTGCACATATCAAATGTCTTTTGGTCGTGGTTGCTGTAACAAGTCCGTACTTGGAAAAGAGTTGGAGCGGCTTACCTGTCTTTGGGATGTGGGGCGCTTCTTAATGGTCAGATAACCTCATACACGATTGTAATGTGCTCATATACATGTTTCTGGCGTGCTTTGGTTAGCAGTGGGTAGCATTGGTGGGTGGCCAGGTAAGGGCTGTGGTGAGGGGAGGCATGTGTGCTGCCCTGTACATAGATCATATGTGCACATGGATTTCACCAGACTTGCTGCTGGTGCTGCCATTTGCTGTTTGCCCCTTGCCTAATGGAGAGATGCACTAGGTCAAACCTCCAGTAACATCCTGGAATCCTAAACCTTCAATGCTAAGCAATTCAATATTGCAAGCCATGACTTCTATGGCACCAAGCATTTTGCTGTGTTGAGGTCACGTTCTTGTTTCATGTCTTTAGGACGATGACATTCCTGGCATTGTGCGTTACCACACCTATGAGGTGCTGAAGGAGGAGATCGACAACCCTGCCATCAGGTGGGCATATTTGCCTTACTCCATGCATATGGCAGGGCCCAGGGAGGCAATTCAGCACATGATCATCAGGAAGAACTATGGTGAGCGGCGGGTAGGGGGGCCAGATGTGTATAGGAAGGTATAGGCAACGGCGCTGGGTGGTAGGATTTGGGTAGGTGCACAGCAGGGCGCTGTGATGTTTGCAGATGGCAAGATTGTGGAGATAGAGGAAGGACAGAAGCAGTGTGGATTAGCAGGTCTAGGACTGGAAAGTGAGCGGGGCTCTGTTATGCAACATAGGCAGTGTTGCGGAATGCACTGGCCAGAAAGTACAAGGATCTCAGAAGCTACTGCAGTGAAGCCGGGGTGGAGCGCAGGGTTCTGAAGACTTCTGCGGAGGTGCAGGGTGGCTCTCAGCATAGCATTCCATCTGCCACGGGCTGCTTGCAACTCATTTCTGGTGTCTGTTCGCTTGTTCTGCAGGCTGCACCCACTTCATTGTTGGTCGTGATATGGCAGGGTCCAAGAGCTGCCTCTCAGGGGAGGACTTCTATGGTATCTATGATGCTCAGGTAAGGCTGGGGGGGAGGCGCGGCCAGAAGCACGTGCGCCTAAGGAGGCTCTGTTTGGGGGGTGTAGGATTTGGATTTTGTGTGGATGCCACTTGTGCTGTGTCTTCCATCATCCCGGCAAAGTGGGGGAACCCAAGCACAGGATCGGCGCATAACTCAGTTGTGGTTGCTTGATGTAGGGAGCAGGAGGGTGAGGATGTATAGAAGCAGGAGTAGTAGCAAAATAAGAAATTGGAATCATGCTGCGGGCACTGCACGACTGATCAGTGATCTATCAGTTGTATGGAGGCAGGGCTGTGTGCTTGCAGATACCTTGTGGTTCACATATACGATGCCTGAATCATATCAGACACCTGCAAAGCCAGCTGTCTCTGGACTAGGCTTTGCACTGATGCCTTGCATATTAGCAAGGATGAGTCATGCTGGCTCTGTCTGTCGATGTCTTGTTAAACCGTGTTCACCACATGGGGAAAGTGGGGGTGGAGGGGTGGAAAGGGGGGTGAAGAGGAGGGATGCGGGGATTAGAGCGACGGGAATCACACCTTACCCTACCCGTTCTCAACACCCACCACACAATATCCCTCCTCACACCCTTCCCTCTCTAAGCACCTGCGTGCCACAACATACTTGACCCATATTACCATATTACCTGACCCTGTTCCCGTGTTTTTTTCTTGTTTTCCTTCCAGAACTTTGCCGCGCAACATGCAGCTGAGCTGGGCATGCAAACGGTGCCCTCCCTGGATGTGGTGTACACTGAGGAGAAGGGGTATGTGACAGCTGATGAGGTGAAGCAAGAGCACCTGCATGTGAAAAAGCTCTCCGGAACCAAGTTCAGGCAGATGCTGCGCAATGGGGAGGAGATCCCAGAGTGGTTTGCTTTCAAGAGTGTTGTGGAGGTCTTGCGGGAGCATGCTCAGCACAGCAGCCGCTAGAAGGAAGTGGATGGGCCTCTGGGATGAAGGTGATGATCTGAGGACTGGGGCAGTCTGTTGGGGGAAGATGGGAATGTATGAGGCTGGTCGTGGCGCCTGAGAGCCTGGGGAAGGTTTGTGGGCAGCATGGAGGGGGGACTGGGGGGAAAGGGCAGCATGGAGGGGGGGCTGGAGGAGAAAGGGAAGACTGTGGTGATAGGAGATGCAGAGGGGACTCTATGAGCTCCAGGGACAGCTTGAAGCCTTTTGTGGATGGGAGATACAGGCTGGAAGTTGGCATGGGCAATACGTGATTTCAGACGAGCAGACAGCAAAGACGTGGATGCAGTAGTATGGGTCAGGTGTAAGAGAGGGTGGCCCAGCATGTTCTACACTACAGGACAGGAGGCAAAGCACACTACAGGACAGAGGCAAAGCAATCGTGATCACTACATCATCTATTACTATGTGTGCTGTTGATGATTCCTCGAGGGGTTGGACATTGGCAAATGAGCTTGATATGCTGAAAGGCTGCTAGCGCTGAACTGGCTAGGCGCCTGGCTCACCTGCAGCACTTACGACCTAGCGGTTAGCATTGAATGGTGAGATGATCAACGCGCTGTACTGCAGCACGTGGGTTTGTCACCTAGTGAAGCTCTGTGGTAAAGCCGGCCAGGATTTTGTTAGTGACGGTGTACAGTGATCAGCTATAAGAGTAAAAGTGTGGGTTAGGCATGGTTGAGATGACTATGTGTAGCTTCGTTTCGTGCCATGTTAAGATTGATGGGCGGCTAGTCTTGTAGTGTTTGGCGCTAGTGGGCAGACGTCCCCATGAACTGGTTTTGCAAAGCAGGTTGCAGACTGATCAGTGGTCCTTGGTGCCTTTATTTTCATTTTTGCTTAGGGGATCTTGCAAGTTTTCTTAGACTTTACATGCACTGATGCAGCAAGAAAGACTTGGATTTTGCTCTTGCAGGGCTGAAAGTATGTGGCCTGGCGCTCTTCGTTCCCTGTGGTGTTATCGTTTGCTAGCAACAGCCAGATGTACACGAGGATTCAATACCACAGTTGCCATAGAATAAAGCTGTTGTGGGCTTAAGCCCAAGTTTGGTGTGCTGGCATGTAAGTTTATTATTGCTTTCTAAATGTGGGGGGCTGTGCTGCATTGCGGGAGTCGTGATAGTAATGTATGATCACCCGAGCCAAAGCTCTTCCCGGGCCTCTTGAACTGCAGATGCGGAGCCCAACCTTTTCTTTCGTTTGGGCAGCCTGCCGACAGCGGTGAGAAGTTATGATACAGTATTGCCGCTTTTCAACTGAGCTATTCCGCACAGATGCTGGATATTCTCAACTAGTATAGGGCCTGGGGCCGTCAAAGCCTGCTATATGCCTTTTGCTTTGTATGTGCCGTGCACGCCTGGTCATGAACCCTGCGTTTGTCACCTGACCGGTAGCCTTGCATTTTTGCCTGACCACCTCCAAGCCTGCAATCGGTGCATGCGGCAGTTGCTAACTCCATCCTGTATGCCTTTGAGCGATCACGACATCTTACTGACAGGTGCACCAGCGATCAATGCGTATTCCATTTTCTGTGTTGTGTCCAGATGAGCAGAGGGTGTCGGCTGGCCGTGTATCGCCTCACCGGCCACTCAAATGTTCAGCATGAGTGGCTGGGGCAGGGCCACGGGCCCTGGCCTCTCCCGTGGCAGCCAACGAACAACCGGCCACAATCATCAGGCCATGGAGGTAACAGTTGACTTACTGTGTGTGAATCTTACATTGGCAAACCC
Source organism: Pseudopediastrum boryanum (assembly GCA_963556185.1). Classification (NCBI taxonomy): domain Eukaryota; kingdom Viridiplantae; phylum Chlorophyta; class Chlorophyceae; order Sphaeropleales; family Hydrodictyaceae; genus Pseudopediastrum; species Pseudopediastrum boryanum. The sequence continues at coordinate 3,081,280 of OY744498.1, read as the reverse complement.
ATCGGCACTTACTAGTCACGGCTGGGCCATTCAATCCTACGGCATCGCGTTCGGACTAGAACAGGGCAGATTTGGCCGTTCGCTCAAAAGTCAAGCCCCGCTGTCCGTCCAGGCACTGATGGCACGTAGTCGGGAGTGTCTGAAGGTGCCTCTGCGAAGCGGAAGAAGCGCAAGAAGCAGGGGATAGTGCAACAAGTGCGAGGGGGGGCAGCCAAATAACTGTGCCTGAATCCAGCTTGCACTCATCCTTTCCTCTAGCCTTCAAATTACTGAAGTTCCAGTTGTCCCTTCTCTCTGGGCCTCCAAACTATTACTTCTACAACGGCCCCAACTGTGAAGTGGCACCTAGATTCATCACTATCATCCTTTTCTCAACCAATAATTTACCAATGCAACCTTCTGTGTAACTTTTCAGAGATCAGTACCAATTACCAAATCGGCTCCGTCAAAGCGGGGCGCCGGTGGGGGCAGCGCCACCCACAACGAGCCAACCTAGGCACCAACGGCATACTCAAGTTCCTGCCAAACAGAAGGAAGCAAACCGTGGTGGCAATCCACCAACACCGACTACCTCTCTGCTGGACTGCTGCTGAAGGACGCAAAGCATGGAGCTGCCTGGAGACATCTTAATGCAAGGCGATGCAGTGGCTTGACCAATCCTGCATTGGGCCAGCGAGCATCAGCTGTGCTGGGCTGATGATGATCGTGCAGTAGACTCTCTCCACTTCCTGCTATATTAGTTAATCTGACTAGTCTCCCTACCAGCACCCAGTGACTGCCCTTAAAAAGGCAGATAAAGCCAGAGCAACAATGTTGCCATGACAGTCACTACGTCAAACTCCAGCCAAAACAGACACACACCCTGCCCATAGGGAAGCGCAGCATCCTCACCCCGGCAGCTGCAGGAAGTCCCTTATTCTGGCTGCAACCTGCGGGGCCAGGACATCTAGCTGGTCTTGCAACTGCCCTCCCAGCAGCTGAGCAGCAACTGCCAGAGCATCCCCTACTGCCACCTTCAGCTCCCCTCTTGCCTCCACCAACAGCCCACCAACACAAGGCAGCACATGCTTTGCTATCAGGCTTGGGCTTGCCTTGTAAATCCCTGGTGCCATGTCTGCCAACCGCCCCAACATGGTTACCTTGCCCCTAGTGCTGCTGCTGTTCAAGAGGGCATGGCACAGCACAGGCACCAGCTGCACGGATGGGCTGCTATTGGTGAGAGCAGCTACAGCATTACCTGCGACCTGACGCACCCGCTCGTTCCCGCTGCCCAGGCTGGTCAGGAGGGCAGGCACCAAAGTGGGGAGACCAGCACCAATGCGCTCTCCAACACATGGGAGGAATTCACAAAGCGCCTGCAAAGCAAGGAATAACAACACTGAATGTATACTGTCATGTATGGGATCTATGGCAAGAAACGAAAGCATATATATTGTGCTTGCAGCCTTTTAAGAGAAATGTCAAAGAGCTGATGGTGGCCAGTGCCCTCAGAACCCAAGTCTTAGAAACCAACCTAGAAACAAGATACTGGCGCACTGTCACGAAGAGACTTTCTCAGGCAGCCATGCCTTTCTTTCTACTTTCCCATTGGATGGCACTATGAGCCCTCCTTTTAACATCACCTCTTCTGCAACCCAAAACATGGATCCTCTCACAACTCCCCAGTTATCGCCCCTAGGTTCGCTGCCTACTCAATAACTCCAGCTATGCCCTTAATCAGTTCCACTACGGACCATGCCCTCTACGTAACCCGGTACACATGCTCAATCATGAATTCCTCCTGGCCCAGCTCGATTCAGGGAAACCCCTTGCCCATCGTGTTTGCATCCCCATCCCCTCATTGTTCTGCTCTACATCAATCAGTGTAGCCCAGCACCTGTACTTGACGCCCTTAGTTGTCCCCCATTCTCCCCACATCTGCTACGACCCAACCTCCTCACCTCAAGTGCCAGTTCATTGACCTTGGCATTCCCATCCATAAGACGAGGCACCACTGCTGCCACAAGACCTTGCAGGTGGTCATCTGGCAGGCAAGGGACTGCTGGCAGCAGCACCACCAGTGCCCTGAGCGCATCACATCTCTCCCGCCAGTCCTTAGAGTTCATATGTGCAGTCACCTTATCCACAGCTTCCTGAAGTTCAGGGCTCACTTCCTGCTGCTGCTGCTGCCGCGATTGCCGGCGAGGCCCCTGCTGCTGCATGTCCTGCCACGCTGCCCCTCTACCTGCTGCCTCTAAGCCTTCTCCTGCTCCTATTGTGTTACTGCTACCTGCTGCTCCCGCTGTACCCTTACCACTGGGTACCTTTTTCAGTGCCTGCTCCCTAGTGCTCCTCCTCCTCATTGCCAATGTCCCAGTTGCAGCCCCTACTGCAATCGTAGGGCTGCCAGCCCCAAGTACCACCCTCCCATTTGGGCTGCCTTCCCCTGTACTGCCAGCCACTGATGGTACAGCTGATGGGTACATGCCTCCAAAGATGCCCCCTCTGCCAGCTGAAGCACTTGGAGGCTTGGAGGGTCCCGGGGTTGTGGGTGAGCTTGTGGATGGTGAGGTGGGACCAAGACCCACAGGAGAATTTAGAACTGTCCCGCGTGAGGGTGCACGTACACCTACATGAAGAGATAACACATGGACCAGTCAGCACCAAAGGGTGTATAGAGATACAGCAGGTGCCCATATGCACAGGCAGGGGTCAATCAGCCCTAAGAAAGAATACTATCGTGGGCAGGCGGCCCGGTGATCTTCCGAAATCAGTATCAGTTACCGCATGACCAAACACACTATTAGATAAGACAACCAAGCATGCAGAACCCCACATGCAGCTGTGCCCTGATTCAAGAGCTTTAACTAGCAGATGGGGCCCCATTTTGTCTCAGCTGCAAAAAGATGCAGTTGGGGCCAAGAGGCAACCGTTCTTCTTACTTGCTTGACACACAAGGATCTGCTGAACAGTAACTACCGGTATATCTAAGTCATCTAAGCATGGTCAAAGGCTTTGTCAGTACCTGTAGGTAAAAACATGCCCGCCCAGAACTCAACATTGAGATACCATTGCACCACAGCCCCCCCCCCCCAACAAGAGACCACTGCAGCTTGCTTACTCTGGATATCTGGGGTTTGTTACCAACTATTGCTTGCACCTGGGCTTACAAGCCCTCCTTGCTTTCTTAAGTAGGAGGGAGGCTCTTACCCCCATTGGGGCAGTGGAGGTTTTGGGTAATTTTGACCTAACTGCTGGACCTCATGTCTAGGCATATGTTGTCATGCATGCCGAAGTTTACCCGTATTCTGTTCCACCTCGCTGTTCTTTGTGACAGCTTGAGGTGCGGGGCCTATGGCACTTATTGCTATGGCATATCATGAAATGTAATAACAGTATCTGAATGAATAAGTGCAATGGGTAGAAGGTTAATGCCAGGCCATTCAGGCGTAACAAATGCTTATCAGCCATCCTGAAAACACGCCTGGTCACTCACTGGATGCAGCACGCGAGAGCGGCTGTGGTGGCAGGCCATTGCTGCTGTCCAGCACCTCCAGTACCTTCCGCTGCAAGGCCTGGGGATGCAGCCCTGTGATCAGGCGGTCAAAGTCTGTGCGATTTGTGACAGCAAGCTTGAAGGACCACAGCATTCGCTTGCCATACGTCCGGGTATCTAGTGAGCCCTCCTCCAAGAAGCCAGCAGCCACCCTGCAAAGCAAAGGAAAAGAAGCTTGACAAGAAAAGCAGCAGCATGCGCTCTGCAGCATGCCTTCGCATACCAGCGTCTTTCGAGCCTAGCACATGCACCAGCAGGATTTGGAAGCCTCTCCTCTGCTAACCAGGAGAACAAACTGCTATAGTTTGCAGCTGTGCCGCATGCAAACATCAGCACTTCAGTTTACCGATAGGAGGAAGACCAACACTTTCTGTAAGGTGTTAGGAGAAACCTTCACCATGCTGGCTGCAAGAAGAGACAGCCTATAGCAATCTGCATCAGAAAGAACGAGTGAACACTCACTTGAACATCTTCTCTGCAAGAGCCCAATTGCTCATAGTCAGCGTCCCCAGGTTCCCAGATGAACATATCTCATCCAAGTGAGCTGCCGCACGAGCTCGTGCATGAGGCGACTTATGGTTTGCGTTGTTAACCAGCACCACTGCACACCGAGCTTCACTCGCATGGCCACACAGCAGGGTGAGCGCTCTATCTGCCTCAGCTGCAAGAAAGTTATCACGTCCTGCACAGCAAATGGCAGCAGCAGTTTCAACCTTGCACTGCAAATGGTAGCAGCAGCAGTTTCAACCCCAGGTAGCAACAATACTAAATCTTTTGCTTCCACATATTCATGCTGACTGCAGCTAGTGCGCCTAAACGTGTGCTGGTACCCAAGGAAAGCAGCCAGGGTTGCTGGAAACAAGCCCATCCAGAGGGGCCTGGGGTCCACCCGTGAACTGGTGAACCAGAACATGGCCAAACTGAAGTAGTGTGCCAAACCCTGTGAAGTGTTTACTGTGACGTTTTTCACCTAGGCCCATGCAGATGGAACCTGCTCCAGCAGAGCTTCTGCATCACCTGACATGAAACCATACATAGAAGGATCCATCCTTGCAATTGGGGCTGGATGTCGTAAGGTAAAAAAAGGACTTCACGAAGTGATGAGGGGAGAACAATCAGCAGCAATACCTCCATCCAACGTCACATGAGTTCAGACTAAAGATGATGCCATTGTCTATCTAGATAATTCAAATGGACTTTTTTTACAGGACATGCTAGTATTATAGCATGCGACGTCCCTGCTTATTGGATTGGTAGTGGCACCTATTGTTGCCTGAGTCTTAAGAGAGCAAAGGATGCATGCTGTTTCACCCCCTGGTTACACCACCGCCAGCTCATCATAGGATCACCTGTACCAATCTTGCCCCAGCACACCTGCAGTAGAGATGTCCGCAGCCTTCTTAAGAAGCTTGGGTATTATTTCATCTACCTCCCTGTCCACACCCCTCCCCAGCATCATAAACATCTCCTGGAATAGCGCGATGGCATTCTTGCAGGTACAGCTCCTCAACTGCTCAATGGCGGGGGCTGCTGTCAGCACAAACTCATGCAGGGAGGCCTTGATGATTTCTTGGTGGTGCCGCATCAAGCGGCGTGCAACGTTGATAGCATCATACTGGCCCTGCCAATCCAGCTCTATCTTGGCTGCTACATTGGATGCCTGCAACTTAGCCACAACTTGCCTGCAGGAGGACAATGCCAAGAGTGAAGCGGAGCATGGCCACAATAAAGAAATCTGCCTTAGCTGATAGACCCTCTGTCTCCAGATGTTATGGTCGATTCTGTCAGGTTATCCACATGCAACTTCAGTGTCGACCATAATGCATCCAAAATTCCCATTGTTACAGGTATCTCCTACAGACTGTCCCCGTTGCCATGCAGCCGTACACATTTCCCTACAGCAGCACATGTTGATCAACCAGCCCAGCATAGCTATCCTCCCCATATAATCATTTCTGCTGCTGTGAACCTTCCTCCTGGCATGCAGCTTCCTCTCACCTGTAGCTTGCCTCTGGATCCTTGAGCGGTTGCAGGTCATCAAAGGCGATATCCTCCACTGCCCCTTTGTCCATCACTGACGACGGACGGTTCACGCCACCAGGAGAGCTAGTTGGGGTTGCCCGTCCTAATCCAGAATTCACAAATGACATGGCATTGGAAGCTACTCATAAAAGACACCAGGCACCTTCCACCGTCAGTGGGCTTTATTTGCACAGTAGCAAACATTATACCTGCTATGATCGTTTTAACCGGGTTAGCCAGTGATAAGTCTTTTGAGGGCATGTTTGCACAAGACAGCTGCTACTACACAGATGCTACTACAATGTGCTGTGGTGCATGTTGCTTGCTAAGCTTAGGAGTGTGTTCAGGGTACATGTGTCTACACTGGGCAGACCCGACTGGTGCATACCTGCTGCACCTGAAACACTGATGTCCCCGACCTTCCGCTTGGTGGACATGGACCTGCTTGGGCTGCCAGCAGAACTTGATGTGCTGGGGCTGTTGGCACGCATTTGGTCCTCTAGAGACCCAAGACCACAGGGTGCTGAGCACACACTTGCACCTCTCCCTGTGAGACCCCCTGCTGCCCTGACTGTGCTACCCCATTCTGCACGCTCCTCCCCAGGTGCTGCTCTGCTGCATGTGCTGCTGCCAGTACACTGGGCCTCACTTAGCAAGGTGTTCCGCGGAGGTGGGCTGGTGGTGCATACTGTGCCCAGACCTCTGCTGGTGCTGCTGCTTTTGCTGCCAGAGGTCTTTATGCCGTTACTCTGACATTGCATGTCTAAACTTTGGGTGCTACCTCGAGTGGCTGCTAGCTGTGCTAGACCAAGGGATCCTACAGCTGCTGCTGCTGCCAAGCTCCTGCCAGCACCACCATTGCTTGTACTGGGTGTGGCGTCTTTGCTGCTGCCAGTCGAAAGCATGCCAGTGGATTCATTAAACAGCAATGCATGCAGGTCTGGCGACTTGGTCTGGGATGACGACGAGCTGACAAAACCACCAAAGCCAGCCGACTGCTGGACTGCTTGCTGCTGCTGCTGAGGGTGCATACTCGGATGGCTGCTGCCAGCTGGTGCAGTATGGACCATTGGCCCAACGGAGTAAGGTGGTGGCCCTGGACTGCTGCTGCTTGCTCTAATAGGACCCCTGCTAGCTGGGAGTGTCCATTGAAGCAAGGGGGCCGGTCCGCTCTGTACAGATGAGGGACTGCCAGCCCAGCCTCCAGCACTGCCCCCATATCCACCCAGGGAAACTGTGGGGCTGTCTAGAGGTGCTTCTGAGGGGTCACTCACTGATCGTGTGCTGCCACCTGCTGTAGCAGCTCGCTTTTCCTGCTGTCGCCTTTTCAGCTGTGCAAGACGCTCACCACGGTTAGGGCTGTTGGTTTCAGAACGTCCTATGCAAGAGATTACAAAGCATTGTCAAGCGGCCCGCTCATTCAGCTACTGGTGAAAGCAATCGAAGGTACACATTCATGGCATTTTGTGTAATGACGGCAAGGGGTATGTTATGACGTGCTTGACGCACTGGAGGATGCATTTGCTGAAGCGTGCTCTTACAGCCACTGAAGCCTCTCATGTCTATAGGCAATTTAAAAGACTGCTGATCTGCCAGGTTTGCTAGGGCACCTACCTGGTAGCCAGGCATCAGCCCCCCCACCAGAGCCTTCACAATCTTCAGCCCCAACACCAACACCCCCAGCTGCCCCAGGAGGCCAGCCTGAATCAAACAAATTGGCCCAGACACTGCTGCTGCCTTCTGACCGGTGACTGATACTGCCATCACCAACATCTGCTGCCAGCCCGACACTATTGAGAGGACCTGGGCTGCTTAGGTTATCCGCTGCTACTGCTCCCTGTGAGGACCCAGGCAGTTCTCCTCCCAAGAAAAAACGGGACTTTGGCAGATCTCCCCTGAGGATGTCTGTGCTGCTTGTTGCATCTGTGGATGATATTCCCAAAAAGAGTATGAAATAAGATTGCGCAGCTAAGCCTTGCCTCATCGCTTCCTCACACACTCGTTCATCCAAAGTCATGTGTAAGCAGCTGCCACTGTGCATTGCTTCAATAATTGAGTCCTACTTTCAGGCATACAACAGTGACACAGACTGGTCCTGAACTGTCCAGAGTTGAAACATGCACGGATGTCAGATAATGTCCGCATGCTTTTGTTGCAGTATTGCTTCATGACAATTGAAGGCTCTCAGGTCTTGGTTCTCTGTCATAGGTGAGCAGTCAAGAGGCTCTTACCTGGGCAAATTCCTTGTTTACGTTTGATGCTACTACCATTCTTCAGGCTTTGGTTGGGACTGGGGCTGCTTCGAAGAGATGAATCCAAAGAATCAGTTGAGCAACGTACCAGGCTGTCGCAAGAATCCCACAAGCCTGCAAGGTGAACCAGCAACTGAGTTCTCTTGTGGTTTGAGAACCACAATCATTTGTTTACATGCCACTTCTAGTCTATATGTGCATGACCAATAGCTAGCAGAAAAAGTAACGTTGCTATCATAGAAGCTATCATACGGGTTATGTATCAACGGCATGATATGCCCCACGGAGCCGACAGTCTGGCAGGGGCCTTTGGGAGCCCTGGGATTGCTTGAAGGACTTGGCCGTCATAGCTATTGAAAGTCCACACTGGCTATCTATTTCTTACCTGCTGCCTCTAGTTCTTTCTGTGTCTTGAAACTGCTGTTTGTGTCTACATGATAGTCCCCTGCACTAACCGACTTCTTCCACTGCTGCGCTTCCACAGTCATTCCCTGTGGAAGGCTGGCATGTACCAAGCTGCTGCTGCTGCTGCCCCTTGCTGCTCCTGCTAAACCAAGCAAGCTCATACTGGTCACCAACTGCTGCTGCTGGGGCGTTGTGATGGAGTGGCCTCCTGCCAGGTCATGCAATAGCCTCTGAGGTGCCGTAGCTGACCGTGCTGCTCTCAACGTGTCTGCAAGCCCCCCCTCTGAACAGGCAGGTGAGTGCCCAGACATACTCACGGCTGCCCGTAGTGCTGTTGCTGAAACACCGCTGCTGTGGCCCTCATAACCCCCTAGCTCCCCAGGCAATCCCCTCCTGCTGCTCTCTACTTCCTGAACTCCCAAGCCCTGGACATTACTACTATAATTGACCCCGCCTGTTGACATGTCTTGGCTTCCTGGCCGAGGCAGTTTGACTTCCCAAGGGAGCTTGGCTGCTCCGAATATCCTGTCTTGCTGCTCGTCTTTTTGTTGCTGCTGCCACTGTTGCTGTGACTGTGCCTGCTGCTGCAATGTAAAACTCTCCCGATCTCTGGCCCTGGACTCCAGCTCACTTCCCCCTTCACTCCTTTGAGGCACCAGCCTGTGTCCAACCAGCCCTTCCTGTGTCACACATGGCAGGAAGTTCTGGATGTTTGCCTGGAGGACCGTGGCTATGAGCAGCTCGCTGGCGCCTGCTGACCTGAGCAATCCCTGCAGCTGCGAGGGGCCATGCAACTTGTGCAGACATGCCAGGGCCTCCATCGCCACACTGCTGAGCAATGTGTCCTCAGAGGCAATGAGTGGGAGCAGGGTAGAACAAACAACCACAGGGTCCAGCTTCTGCCCACAACTGCTCAGCAACATCTGCATCGAGGCAGGCAGAAAGAATGGCTCAATCTCTGCTGGGTGGTTTATGTCAAACAAAAATCAACAGGAAGTTGAGTGACAGCTGACAAGGATCAAACCATCTCATGCCAATACTGGTGGGTACAAGCAGAATCACAGACAGACTATACCAAGTTGATAGCTGCGTTCACCCAGCTTGCATAGGAGATGGCTTGCTGCAAGCTCCCTGTGCGTTGCTATGCTATCAAGGATTGGAAGGATGGTGCCTTGCCAGAGGCATTGCCAAGGCACAAAGAATGGTCTCAATCAGATACAAGCCACGGCGGAGTGCTGGAGCACACAAGGAACTGTGCACGGCCCTTCGAACTGTTGTCTAGCTGTTGCCTGGTGTCGCTGCCTGCGTATTAGCTCACCAGTATGATGCTGTTGAGCACCTGCTCCTGTACTGCTGCCGGTGCCCTGCTCCCTGCTGCCAGCACAGGGGCCAACAAGTCCAGCAGGGCCTGGGGCCCAGCACAGGTGCCAAGTTGCGTCAAGGTTAGTAGGGCCGTGTCCCGGAGGATGGGACGAGGGTCGGAGAACTTGGACAGCAGAGCAGGCAAAACGACCCTGTGATCGTCAGGAAGAAAATGAACATGTTGGAACCCATTCCCCTCAATCTCTTAAACCCCTCCCTAAAGTTGGTTGAACGTTCCTGCTTGCGTTTCCTGATCCTGTACTTGCTGCTCCTGCTGGGGTGAGTGAGCCTAACTGAGTGCACAACGTCCCTTCAAAGCTTGACATGAGTCATATGCCACAAAATGAGTTTTTTTGCAAAGCTCCTGTCACTGCAGCAGTAGCTTTCTTCCTTCTGTCTTTCCCTGTTACTGCTCATTCTGCGATCGCATTTTTTGGTGTGCCAATGGTGCTTATCTTGGGTGCTGTTGGTGGTGCCTACCGCTGCTGTGATGCCATACGACTGCCTGTTAACATGCTTGCATGCGACCTTCAGGTACCCACCGCAGCTGCGTGGCAACAGTGCTCTGGAGGATGCCAGCCAGCTCTCCAAGCATCTGCAGGGCACTCAGTGACACCCGGAAGTTGTGATCCAGCAGTAGCTGCTGCATGAACACCATGAGCTGGGGCAGCTGGGGCAGCAACTGAGCCTTGTCTGCAACCTTCTGAAGAGAGTCATGCAGATGGTCCAGCGCTTCTGATCTTTTCTGCAGCAGCAGAAGATGGCAAGCAGAGGGCTCGATAAAACAGCATTTCACCCCATAGGGTTGTTGACTGAATAGACCAGGTCAAACGCTGTTGCAGTCAAGCCATGGCACAGCCTATGTTGGCAGAGCATCGACCCAAGCTGCTGTTGTAATCTCAAGTAGTCCCAACTCAGACATATGTTTATGGCCTCTAACCACCAGTAAGGCTCTGTCATTGAAGCTGGGAACTGCCCAAGCAGGGGAGAGTCACTAGAGCCAGTCAAGCCAGATCCGCGCACCTTCCAGTTGCCCACGTCACTCAGGTCATCAAGTACGTGCCTCTGCACGAATCCGAAAGACAAATGCTCCATGGAGACCAGCCAGCCTGCAGGTTGCAGACCCAAAATCGTGCAGAGCTAAGGTACGAACCACAGGACTGAGAGAGTGCTCATGCTAGACAGACATGCAAGCTGCGGTATAATCATGTCAGGTGCAAGGTTTCCATGCTGCTAGCTAGAACCCGTGATCAAATCCTGCTGGTCCGCTACCCACACTAGCAGCACGTAGCCTATGTCGCTTCCGCATATACATGGGTGGGGCTTCTTAAAAAAGTAGCCAGCGTGAAAACAACGGCGCTTCGTGTTTGCAGACACTGCGGCTTCGACACAATAGGCTGTAACATAAGCGAATGTCGCTGGATGTGCAACTTGAAACAGGCGGTTGCTTTTCGTTCATACAAGTGAAGGCAGACAATCTTTGCCATGAGAAGCATCAGGAGAGAACTCATAGCCGGGCGCAAGTGCACGGTAAAGCGCGTCGGCTTGTAAACAACACACACGAATCGAGTCCTGGGGGGTCTGACCCTAACCCTAACCCCTTTTGTACAGCGGCTGCTGGTCTTCTCCTCCTCCTGCACTGGCGGCCTTGCGCATATTGTGAGCTCCTAGGAGCGAGAAAAGTGCTTCCGCTGCCTGGGCGCGTTCTCTTTCCCTGCGGCTAGTGCGGCCACAACTGGTGCGTGGTAGTCACCTAAGCAGGGCAGGCAGGGTTGCCGAAAAACAGCTCATCCAGCGTGAGCTTGCCTGCAGGGGACCAGCAGACACAATGGTGAAGCACAACAACGTTATCCCTAACGGGCACTTCAAGAAGAAGTGGCAGTTCAGGGTGAAGACATGGTTCAACCAGCCAGCCAGGAAGTTGCGTAGGCGCAACGGTGGGTCGCATGGGCCATGTAGCCTAGACGAGCAAGGGCCGTTCGGCCAGCCTCTTGAGATTAAGCCTTGACTTAAAACACATATTTGATGCAGCTCGTGCCGAGAAGGCTAGGGCTCTGTTCCCACGCCCAGCAGCTGGTTCTTTGCGGCCAGTCGTGAGGGGCCAGACTATCAAGTACAACTCAAAGCAGAAGCTCGGCAGGGGCTTCTCCCTTGAGGAGCTGAAGGTGGGGCACTTGTAGTTTGGACATAGCTTCCTTGAGCAGCTGCTAGATAAGGAACATACCCGCTGGTCAACAGCCATTTGCACTAGCCCTGCCCTCTGCAGCAGTTGGGACCAAGAAAGAGTAGCAGCGACGGTGCTAAGACATGAATGGATACCGCAGCGTGCTTGAAACTGATTGCAGAAGATGGCAGAATTTAATTTGGCCTTCAGTGCTGGGACAGCAAAGCAGATGGTTGGAGCTGATTCTATGTTGTTTCCTGATATGCATATGTTCGTTAATGGTTGCGATGAATTCTCTGTTCTGCAGGAGGCTGGCATCCCCCGCAAGTTGGCACCTACAATCGGCATTGCTGTGGACTTCAGGCGGAGGAACCGCTCTCTTGAGAGCCTGCAGGTGCTAATCTAGTGACCGACTAGGTTCCATGTTCCATAGATGGGTCAGCAACAGCTGCAGCAGGAAGGGGTTTTGAGCTTCAGTGCAATGGTTAAGAGGCAGCAGCTTGCCTGCAGACAGCACAAGAGCAGCAGCACGTAGAGGCAACCTGTGGCCTAACATGTTGATGTTCAGCTACCCTGTGTTGTGTTGCGTGTGCCACTACCAGCCAGCAGCAGCTTGAAGCAAGGCATAATGCGTTCCTGGTCAGCTGCCGCGTGTTTGGTTTGTGGGTGCTACCACCAGACAGCAACAGCCTGAAGCAGTGGCAGGCGGGCAAAGTGAATCTTTCGACAGCATTTGTAGAGGCGAGGAGCAGCTGCTGGGCTTGCAGGACGCAAGTCATGGCTTGGGAGGAAGCAGTTCAAAAACTAGAAGGGGCTGCTGCCCCTAGCAACAAGAGCAGTGGGACCCATACATGGGATTGTGAGCAAGCTGGAAGGGTGAAGGATGCACTGGGGTAAGGGGCGGTCTCTAGGCGTATGAAAAGGCAGGGACCAGGTTGGAAAAAACAGCAAAAACCCGGCTGCATGGTATTTTCCAGGCATTGGGGGTCATCGGCACAAGTCGGTGTGCCAGGCAGCCAGACCACAGTCGATAGGGAGGCAGGCCTTAGCAAGTGCCTCTGGCCTGTTCCTGCAGATGAACAAGCAATCAGCAATTCGTATCCTGACTGTATCATTTGTCCTGTGCCCTCCTGCAGGAGAATGTGAACCGCTTGAAGGCCTACAAGAGCAACCTGCTGATCTTCCCTCGCCATAGGAATGAGAAGAAGCCCAAGGCCATGGATGCCTCTGTGGAGGATGCCAAGACTGCCACCCAGCAGAAGGGCACCATCCTGCCCATCAGCAAGGCAGCCCCTACCCTGGAGAAGGTTGCCATCACTGCTGACATGAAGGTGGGTGCGATTGGGCGTGTGGGGGTGGGTTGAAATTAGTAGGGGCTACCATCCAGTGAACTGATCGGGGAAGCTAGGGTGGTCTATGAATGGAGCTTACAAATGGCTTCAGATAATGAAAGGGGCACAGCCTTGTTTGGTGGTCAGAAGTGTATGCAAGGTTTAACAGGGTCCGGTCTGCACGCATCTGCATTGCAAGGAATTTCTTGGGATGTTAATGGTTGAACCGAATTTGCACCGGAACCTGGAAGGCTACCTGCAGTACATGTCAGAACAGGCATGGGAAAGGTTGGTGACTGCAGAAGTCCCACATGGAGTTCGTGAATGGTACAGCTCAGTTGCGAGGTAGCATGATTTGATTTGTGTCTCTAAATTCCAGTTCAATGGTGGAAGCAATGTGCTTGTATCATGTTCCAGCAAGACACGTGATGTCCGCCAAGGGCTGCTTGAGGGCGGTGAAGGAGGCAGGTCTGAGGGGCATTATGAGCTAATCCTGATATATGCAGCAGTCTGGTACTCTATAGGATACACAAACAGCCGTACTAAGGACATATGGCAGTTATTTGGCAGTGCATGGGTTGCTGAAGAATTATCAATGTTGACCTGCTCTTGACTCTTGGGTGACCCTTGAAGACTGGCACTACATCCCTGCATGAGGCCTGGTGTGGTGTGTGGGCTGGAGGCCTGAGGGCTCTGCAGTGAGCTATAAAGGCTATTGTCGTTGATAGAGACATTGAGACCCGCTAATTGCTTTTTGCGCTGTCATATGATTACGGCATTTGTGGTAACCAGAATCTGCTGCTCTGTGCTGCCATTTTACAGGCTGCTCCGGCTTACGCCAAGTTGCGTATTGAGCGCATGAACGCGCGCTTGGTGGGTGTGCGGGCTAAGAAGGCCAAGGAGGCTGAGGCTGCCAAGGACGAGTAAAGCTGCAGGTTATCAGTCTTGGCAGGCAGCTATCCAGCAGCAGCAGTGTGTTTGACAGGGGGTGTGGATCAAAGTGAGATAGCAGTAGCAGGGCAAGAGCAGCAGCATTAGCCCAGATGTGTGCTGGAGTATTGCTTGCAGCTGCCAATTTTACTTGTGGGGGGCATATTGGTGAGTGCATGGAGGATGGAGGTGTATAACTTCTGAAGACCCTTGTCTTGTTATTACATCTCATGATATGCCATGATAAGACAAGATCGTTCTTTGATAGTCGTGCCATCGTGTGAAACGCTTTGGTCTCGGCTCTCTGATCACACCACAACATAAATTGTGTGTTGGAAACGAAGGCGTAGCACTGGACTTTCGTCGAGGGGGACACTGCTGAGTGCGCTTCCTTCCCGTTCACTGTTCCCAAGCATTAGCAGTTGGCAAGTGACGACTCGGTGACACCTAGTTACACCGGTAGGAAGCCAGAATTACGACCGTACATTAGCACATGGAGGGGCAGAAATCAACTGGTGGGTGGCTGTGATATGTGCGGCTGCTGTCGCCCTGCGAGGACTGCTGTAACCCCTCTTGGCTGTGTTTGAGGCCTTCATCGTTGCGCCGAGCTTAGTTCTGTCGAGGAGAGACGGTGTGTGAAGGCAAACGCTGGGCTCGCCTACGTTTTCTCTACCTCTCTAAACGACTCTATGAATTGGGATGCTGCAGTAGCGCGCAAATGGACGGGTGTGCTCGCGGCCTCGAGGCGTACTCTGCGCTCAGCAAAACCAGCGAATGTATACAATTGTTTGTGTTCAAGAACATATGCATCCTTTACCGATGCTGGAAGCTGCCACAAAGCAGCTGTGCCAAGCTCATACACCTCTATTCTAAGCAGATTGACCGGATGCTTGCCTGCTCACTGGACCCAGTGCACGTAACAGCTTTGCTGGCACCACCAGTAGAACTCCTACACCTGTCAAATTGGCAGAAGCTGCATGGACCTAATAAGCATAAGAGCAGCACGGTCTGTGTTATTGAGCGAGGCTGGCACTGGACCGACTAGATTGCTACATGGAGCAGCAACAGCAACGCTGGCAACTCATTAGTAATGGGCCAGCAGGAACAGTGACCATTTATTTTCCGCATTTTGTTCCAATTGGGATTGGAAACCGCCATACCACTGCTTACCAACAACACACTGGTATGTTGGAACTAATTATGCAGGCGTTCTGCCGACCTCCATAGCACAGTTAAATGGCTAGCGAGTAGACAGACCCGATTCCTGCATACTAGGGGTTCAGGTATGGTTCGCGGCGACGCTGCTAGGGTGACCACCTGTAAGCGTGGTGAAGCAGCATGCTGAGCGAGATAGACATGCCTATGTGTACTGGGCAGGCTTGAAGACAGCGGATCACTGGGAGGATCGGAGTGAGCACTATAACAAACAAACGATCTTTAACGTCCGGGTCCAAGACCGGAAGTCAGACTGACTCATCGGACGGCCTTGCGGCGACGGTGTTGCCCAGTTGATCAGACCGTTAGCCCATCGAACAGACGAATCCATTCTCAAGACAACGCGGATACCTGTAACCTATTTCTTGAGAGGCCCCGGCTAAGGGCGGCGAGGAGATAATAATCCAAAACACTCATCCAAAACACTCATTCTGCTTTCCTCAGGGTTCTTTCTTGTTACTTAGACATGCAACTAGCTTAGTAGCTTCGTTCAAGTTGTACACTGTAAGGTCTAGTGTCAGGGCCTACATGAATGGAGTGTCCGGCAAGTGCGGAACCATAGGACTGACTAGTAACCGACTTCTAGCCACCCCGCCTCAATAGAACTTCTCTTTTAAAACACTGGCTGAACCGGCAGCTGTCTACACAGGCAGCCCAAGCATACATGCACTGTCGCTGGTCCCTCGATTCAGGCCTTGTAGTAACCTGCAGGATCATAACTCAGGCCATTTGGTAATTGGTAAGGTGTGGCGACCGATGTCAATACCCATGTGCAAGCCATAACAGCCGGTGTCTAAATGTTGCCCCAGTTCTCCCCCTTTGCTTCCACCAGGACCGTCAGTAACAAACAAACAAACAAACATTTAAGGTGCGGCAACCGCAAAGGGCTGCTAGGTCGAAACGACCAAACACACCATCGGATGGGTCCAAAAACAATGGATTCCACACCACCAATCAAGAGAAATACTTCAGTACTTCCACCAGATCAGCGCTTTGACAGCAGAACGCCTGCATATTTAGCTCCCAACATACTTGAGTGACCACTGTGGGACTAGCCATGTCACAAAAAAAAAAATTTAAGGTGCGGCAACCGCAAAGGGCTGCTAAGTCGAAACGACCAAACGCACCATCGGATGGGTCCAAAAACAATGGAATCCATACCACCAAGCAAGAGGAATACCCAAGCAGACATCCAACTACGGACACGGCAAATAGTAGCACCAGCAAACAAATCACCAGCAGGAGACTGATTGGTGTGGCCAAATCAAACACAATCCAGAGCACCAACCAAGCAGGATGTCCAGTAAGTCCACCGCAGATGTACCACCCAAGACGTCCAGCACACCAACCAAGGCTAATACCCAAGCATGTAGCTATCTAGACTTCAACCAGTTCCTCATCAGACGAATCACTAGGAACTTCTGGCTCCGACTCCGAATCAAACAGTGGACAGCATTATGGCTTTGGACATTCAAGAGAAAGTTGTGCGTGAGAGTTTGAAGCAGATGTTTGACAAATGTTGGGAGGATGTTGACCTTGTTTGTGAGCACCCTCAGGACCCAGCCTGTCCTAGGAATCGCATTATTCATAACTCCTATGCTGCATGGGCAAGAGGGCTCCATGACGATGCCCCTACATACTTGAAGGCTAAAACCCTGTCTTTTCGCATGGTACAATGCATTGCAAAGATGCGGCTAGGATGGCACTGCTTGGCCATCCACACAGGAAGATACAATGGAATAGCAAGGGATGACAGGGTGTGTCGGTTGTGTCAAAAGCTTGGTTATAGGGATGATACTACAGGGTCAGTTCCAGTTGAAGATCTTGTCCACTTCATGTTGGATTGTAGAGTGCTTCACCCTGTCCGGGACGATTTCCCCCTCTTCTTCAAGCCCGCCTCCTTACCAGGGCAATCCAAGGATAGTCATGTTAAGTTTATTCTCAATCATAGTGATCATGTGCAAGTTGTGAGGTGTATTTCAGCACTGAAGAAAAGGCGGGAAAGTTGTTTACAACTGCTTGACGATGGTAGAGAGGGTGAAATCATGCCTGAAGGTTATCTCCCCTTTGATTACAACCTATGTTTAGGCATGCATATATTGTCATACATGTCGAAATTTACCCGTATTCTGTTCCACCTCGCTGCTCTTTGTGACAGCTTGAGGTGCGGGGCCTATGGCACTTATTGCTATGGCATATCATGAATCATGTGTGGGGTACTTGGGATACCATGTTGCAAGAGCCATGGGACAAGGTGGCCGCATATGCAAACCCCAGGCAATCTGTCAGCTCAAATTTGATCAAGCTTTCCACATATCATTCGTGGTTTAGGACGGGAGACATCCCTCAGGAGGAGTTAGAGGCTGGCTATCCTCAGGGTATGCCAAGGTATATCAGGCACACATCAGGTATCCCGTTTACTTATGTGAAACAGTTAATGCGGTTTCGTACTGGTGCACACCATCTTGCTATTGAAACTGGGAGGTGGGCTCGTCCCAAACTGCCAAGGCAGCATCGTGTATGTTCAAAATGTTCTTGCACAGTGGTTGAGGACGAGGTACACTTTCTTTTTGAATGCCCAGCATATGATAGAATTCGTGAGAAGTATAATACCGTTTTGTTTGCACAGTTTGGAGGTTGCCAGGAAGCTTCTAGTACAATGAAGCATAATTCAGACAACGTGAGATTGTTCATGGACCAAGAGCCAAGTTTCCAAGTTGCAAAGTTTGTTTATGAATGCATGGAATTTCGGAGGTCGGAGGAATGTGAGGACTATAATCCTTACTTAATCCTATTAGCCCTGAGCAAGGCATAAAACTGCTTGGCTTGCTGTTGACTGGGTCAACTGGTCAGCACATGGCAAGTCGAAATGGGCTGGCCTGACATACATTGGCTAGCAATGGATCTAGGGTGGGCTGGTGGCAGCCATTGTGTGAGTTTTGGACAGGAGTTTGAGTACGCCGTTGGAGCCTAAGTTGGCTCCTTGTGGGTGGCGCTGCCCCCACCGGCGCCCCGCTCTGATGGGGCCATTTGGTAATTGGTAATTGGTAATTACTTTGATTTGTCATTATTCGGGGATGAATGGCAAGGTCGTATTTTCGATACCTTTTCTTCTGGACCAAGAGGTGATATTGCTGAGACATTCACTTCTGATGGACCAGGTTCCAGTATTTCTGCCCATGGAGCCTAGGTTGGCTCCGTACGGGCGCCCCCTTTGAGGGGCCATGATGTAATCGTAATCGTAATCGTATTATTATTACATTTCATGATATGCCATAGCAATAAGTGCCATAGGCCCCGCACCTCAAGCTGTCACAAAGAGCAGCGAGGTGGAACAGAATACGGGTAAACTTCGACATGTATGACAATATATGCATGCCTAAACATGAGGTCCAGCAGCTAGGTCAAAATCACCCAAAACCTCCACTGCCCCAATGGGGGTAAGAGCCTCCCTCCTACTTGAGAAAGCAAGGAGGGCTTGTAAGCCCGGGTGCAAGCAATAGTTGGTAACAAACCCCATTGGTTGGACCTCACGCCACATCAGAAGGGTGAGCATAAGCATTCCTAATCTTCCAAGCAGCTGCAACATATTTAGCTATACACTTAAATGCATGCTTGAAAGGGCCATATACTAAGCCAGACTCCTCATCGACGTCTACACCCCAGAACTCTTCATTAAGCATGCTATGCAGCTTCTCCTCATCAGATTTGCCATCCAATATCTGACATTTTGCAGCAACATCAGGGTCAGAAGTCAGCTTCTCCCACAGCTTTTGCCTTTGTGCCTGGTAAACAGGACAGTCAAACAAGAAGTGTTCAGGAGACTCAACTTCACCTCCCAATTCAGGGCCAAGATCACAGGACTTGCAGCACTCCCTACGTGCACTTTGCCTGCTAGCGCTCTGCCTACCGAATTTTGCTGTCATAGCGTTGAGAGGAAGAATACCTGCACGCAGCTGCATAATGAGTTCCATGCCTTTGCTCAGAGGGCCTGTGCACAGATATGGCTGCGGCTTGAAATAATTGATATCGTCATTGTAATGCTGCATATATGTCGCTAAAGTAGATTTATTCCTAGCACCCTCCTCCCGAACAGCCCTGTCTCTTTCATATATACTCCACCTGACATATGCCCTGAAGCTAGGTAGGTGTCCCTCTCTCACTCTTGCTTGTAAGGTTTCCTCCTGCATGCCTAGTTCAGCCCTGAGTTTATTGAACCTCTTCTGCCAAGAAGTATAATTCCTGTGGCTTGGCCAAGATGCTTCAAGTGCCTGCCTGCTAAAGCTAGTAGTATCCTTTTGCTGTAATTTGAACCACCATTCAACCTTCCTCTGGTCCAACCAGCTAGATAGAGGTCTAACACCAGCTTCTGCCCTCAATACCTCATGGCAGATGTTTGGCTTGCAATGCAGTGATCTCTTCAAAACCTCTATTTGGATCTTAGACTCTATGGTATTTGTCTGCTGGGATGATGCCCACCATACCTCAGAACCATACTCAACCCTTGGTCTTATCAAAGCCAGCAGCATGGCTCTCTTAACCTCAAAGCTTACATGACGATTCTGGAAGAATGTTTGCAATGCATTAATGGAGGCTGTAGCTTTTTCAATCATACCTGCAATGTGAGCGTCCCATTTGCAATCACTAGTGAAAACAATCCCCAAGTATGTATATGCATCTAGTACTGGCAAATTCTCACTGCTAAAACTTACCTTTGGGGACTCTTTATTGGGGGGCAAAGGACCAAACACAACAACAGCACTTTTAGTTGGGCTCAGCTTAAAACGCCACTTACGACTGTAGGCATGAATCGTGTCAGCCATCTTCTGAAGCTCTTCCTGCGATTCTGCAAGCCCTACAAGGTCGTCAGCGAGCATTAGTGCTACCAACTTTGATCTACCTTCAATGTTACTCTCATCAGCCCTTCCTATGCCCTGTTCCCCACTACCACTATTATCTACCTCTTTTGGTAGGGGAACCCCCGGGTGCTTTTCCCATATCTCTTTTAGGAGACCGTTGATGAACAAAGTATACAACAGTGGTGATAGCGGGTCCCCTTCCGCTAAGCCTAAATCGCTAGAAAAGTATTCTGATGACTCTCCATTATGCAAGGCACATCTAGAGAGGCTATCGTATAGATGTACAAGAACCCTAAACATCTTACCCCTAATGCCCATCTCCCAGAGCTTGTACCAGAGCCCGTCCCGCCAGACTGATGGGAAAGCTTTGACCACATCTACAAACAGTGCGTACGTCCGGAGTCCTGCACGCATTCGTCCGGATGTGACTGCATGCAATGTCCAGACATGATCAATGCAGCCTCTGCCTGGCCGGTACCCATTCTGGCTCTCGTGAAGGAGTCCCTTTGCTTGAGCAAAATTAGTTACCCTATTGTTGATGATCTTGGTATAAACCTTGTCTACTACGCTTAGCAGCGTTATCCCCCGGTAATTATTACCATCTTCCTTATCCCCTTTCTTAAAAAGGCTGACTATTACCCCAGGGCGTTGGAAGGTGCATTCATGCTCCCAGGCCTTCTGATACATGCATAGGAGCATGTCTGTCATGGGTTCCCCGCCATACTTTAAAAGTTCAGCAGAAGTGTTCTCTAGAGGACTACCCGCTTTGCCTGATTTGAGACTTAGTCTAGCTCTGGCAACCTCAGAGCTTGTTAGGTCAGCATCTAAATTCTCATCCCCTGACCCTTCTGGCTCTGCTGATGCATTGATGTAATGCGCTACATTGATGTAATCGTAATCGTAATCGTAATAATAATGATTACAACCTATGGCGGATTATGGGACATGATATAGATTAATTGCATATGACTTTCATGTTACTGGGCACCTCTTAGGCATGGCTATGTACTGGTTAATAGTCTGTGTTAGTTCTGGAACTGCTGCTGCTCTGCGATTCTCCACATCTGGGTGAGAGTATTTTTGGCATAAAATGTATACAATGTTCTGATGATATATGCTGTTGCGTTGCTGTTTGTTTGCTGGATGTACCCAAAAAATCAAAAACCCAAAAAAATCAAAAAATAAAATTGTGTGTGCACTTTGCCAAGGCCAGTATTCTGCATCATTGTATCTGCTTGGACATGCATGATCATGGAGTTCAAACTGGTGGATGGTGTTCAGTTTTTCCTGGTTCTATTTGTGTTAGTGGCTTTGCCACCCCTGTGGTGAACTGTGGCACCGCACGCGTGCCGATGGGTTTGCCAATGTAAGATTCACACACACACACACACACACACACACACACACACACACACACTCTGCAGAATATCACTGCCGTTTGCCATAACTTACAAGACACTCAAAGCAATGCAGGGTTTTCTGCATTCCCTTCCTTTCCAAACCAGACAATGCCAATCATCTCGGCTCACTTGAGGACACTGCAAACCAGAAAATGCCAGACATCTCTCACTTGGGAGGACACTGCAAACATGAATATATGAGTGCGCCACTTTTACTCACACTCTCTTCCTTTTACACTCTCTGCCATCCAAGATTGTGCCAGCCAAGCCACCTCCTCCATATGCATGCGCTCACAGTGAATGTAAAGTCCAGCAGTAATGATACCACTTACCACTGTGCCTTTGAAACCCTCATATAACATGAAGAGAAGTGCCTCTCTAGCGGTCTCGCCTTTTTGTCTCGATATCTGCTCTCCACATACTAACAAACTGGATGGAGTTATGCCGCGGGCGCTGCACGGCCCAAAAGCTGTGCAGTGATCTATCTCATATAACATGAAGAGAAGTATGCAGATGCCTTCATGAAAACCCTCTTAAACATTGTCCGGGTGTATCTCTCCACCTCATGATAACTGAAGATGCAAATTGTACATCAGGGGCAACCTGGCAGGAGTTTGGCACCTGGCAGGAGTTCAAGGCACCAGACATCATCCAGTACACCTCAGACATGTACAAGCAGTCACCCCAGGTGCAAATAATGAAGCCCGTCACAGAAGTCCCACAAGTATAGCTTTGTGTCACCTGCAGCGCAGAAGCTGAGCCAAAACCGCAGCCCATAACACGAGCTTTTCCCACAGACACCCCCACACAGAGAATTTCAGCAATAAAACAACCCTGGCAGAACCTGGCGCATTGCCAGCAGAAGCAGGTACAAGAACACAGATAACCTTACACCACCATTCATGGACACCCTTGTCAAGACAAGCTAACGGTCTAGGCGGAGGCCCAATGCTGCAAAGTCTGGCAATCATGCAGTGTAAGGAAACAATATGTACACGATTTTGCAGGCACACAGTTCCAACAGTACACACAACATTTACCAAAACAACGGTTCCAATCGACAAGACGAGACAACCTCCGGCTGCTGTTACAGGTGGTTAACAGAAAACTGCCGACTGCGGGCTGTTCAAGCCTGTTCACTCCTCTTTACAACACCAGACCTTTATACAGGACAAGCTGACTACGCATAAACACACATTCCCAAGATCTTCTTCATCCTCGTACACACCCTCATATGCTGGCCTCCCTGGAGGGCCAATGGTCATGACATCCAATTTGCGTGCAATGCCACTGGGACCCTCTCTAACACTCCCCTTCCTTAATCATTCCTGGCACTAGCAACAGCCCCTCCCACTGCAGCAGCTGCAGGCTCATCTATTGAGAGATAAGCCTCCTGTGTATCAAGGTTGCCTCCTACTCTCCGCTTCAAATGGCCGAACAGGTTTCTGTTGTAGTGGCCACCACAATCACCACACACAACATAGCGCTTGTTCATACATAGTGGGCAGACATCATAATGACTCAGCTTGCCTGCCCAGTCCACACGACCAGCACCCATGCAAAGACGGCATCGCTGGATGCCAAACCCTCTGCACGCATTGCAGCCCTTCACTTTGCGCACAAGTGCAGCACGGATGGCAGCAAAGCAGCCTGCCAGCAGAGTCAGGAGGAACAGCAGTAACCCAAGAGGCCCTGCTGTCACAGGACGCCTATTGCTGAGGGCGTTTCTGAACATGACATTGTTGTTTCCCGTCAGCAAGATCCTCGTCAACGTTGCAAACCTGTGAGCTCCTGCTCCCGTTGAAAATTGCACTTTAACACTGCACTCAACAGCCTCTGCACGCTGAGTCGTGCTGCTCTGCATGACCACCTTACTGCTGGATCCTGCTGCCTGCTCCAAAGCTGCAACCGTGCAGCATGTGCGCACCCTCTGCTGAGCCCTGTTGGTGGTTCCGAAACAACTGCTGCGACCTCCAAGGAGCCTGGGGCGAATTGGCACGCAACAGCGAAGGCAAAGGCTACGGCTGCTGCTGCATATCATGCTGCCGCATTTGTGGGGCTCTTTACAACTGGACATCTGCGGTAGAAAAGGAAGTGGACACGTCACAATCCGTACCATGCGAACTTCAACAGGAAGGCGGGTCGTTTGCTAGCGGTGTTAGCTAACATGCAAAGCATATTTTGCTTTCATAAGTCAAGGGAGAAAGCGCCGAAGCGTAGGGTAATCTGAGTGCCCACAACAAAGCCCGAGCGGACTCCACCAAGTGCTTAGGTCCCTAAAAGGTCCTACAAGGCTCTCTAAAGAGTTCGTCTTAAGTGCCTTTATGGAACTCTTGCATGGCAACCTTGACAACGTACACGGCTGTTTCGAGTAAACACGGCTCACCTCCAAAAAATTTACCACTGCCTAACGGATGCGAACGCCGCTCCAGCTCGCAATCAAGCAAAAGTCCTTGGCAATTGTCAGAGGGACGTTTAGCAACAATTCTGAAAAGGCGGTACGACGCGCGAAAAATCTTTTCACGCTCTTCTAGGCAAGGTCGCAACGGCTGATGCGCGCAGTCTGCTCGGCGAAAGGGCAGGGAATTGAACCTCCTTTTAGGCTCAGAAAGACACTCTACAGCAGAGGATCTTCCGGCCAAACAGCTACTAGGGTGCCTCGTACGATCTTGGACCGACCCCTCGGCAGCGTCCCCAGCACTCTCATCAATCCTCGTATTCCTCGTATCCTCTGAACCCCACTGACCCATGGGCCCAGGGTTCTATGATGCATGCTTTCGGTATGTGTTGACGGTAACATTGGCAGTACAGTACGCAGCCTTGGGCAAGGACAGCGAACTTCCCACAAACAGCACTGTAGCCACCTGTACTCTGCTTCCCCACCGTCATTGACATTCTCTCGAAAGCGGCCTTGACATGTCATACCTTGCCACTGCGCAGCATTCTATCTGTCTTTTTACCGGTCGCTGCTCGACATGCACGGTTGCCCGCAGTGTTTCTCTGCTTACACTTGTTGACGCAACCCTTCAGATTGGTTCATCACCCCGATCACCTCAGCGTCAAGGTCACCTCAATTTCGGCCTGTCTCGGCCTGTCTAGCTCGACTGTGGGGCGCCTGGTGGGGATGAAGATAATGAATGGGCTGCAACGGCAGCAACTATGTATGAATATGGTGTGCTTGCCGATCCACCCACGGCACCATTGCTGGCGTCCAAAGTTGCATGTCAGCACCAGCGGACAAAGACACCCACCCCGGCTGAGTCGAACCTCAGGTACCGAGGAATCACTCTTACCCTTTACATAGACTCCTTGGTGACCTGCTGTTGGCATAAAGGGGTTCGATCCACGTTGCTAAGAGGTGCTCCACGTGGGTGGATGCAGGAGTCAAGGTGGTTGCCTTGGATGCAGCCCAGCCCTTCGACTTTGAACACCGGGCAAAATCAAGAATACAACAGGAACGGCAGCTTAATATAGGCATAGTGGGTTTTGGCACCTTTGGCCAATTTCTGGCCAAGCGGCTGGTCCAGTCTGGTCACAGGTGAGCAACCTGGTCTCCATCATAATTCTGCTGTGTCTGAGCAGATGGAGTTTTTGATGTATAACGTCAGTGTTTGGAGGCTGTCTCTCAAGCACAGGAACCGGTTGGTGTTTCTTGTAGTTCTCTGGAGCCATGTGCGCACAGGAGCAGGCCTTAAAGCGACAGCTTTTTCTGTCGGGCCATGGTTATGGTGATGTTTTTGCAATGCATCGACAATCCAGTTATCATGCATCTGCTGATCAGGAACATCACCGCCGCCCGAGGCACAGCTTTCAAAAATCTGAAGGCAAAAGGAATTAGTTCATTGTGGCGTTCACCAGTAACCAATTGCTTTGCACTTGCGAGTTGCTACTCCCTACCTTAGTTGCAGAGCCTATCATGAGATCTATTGAGACATACCGCTGCTGTTGCTGCGTATGTAAAGCGCAGGGTTCTGGCCACTTCCAGGACCCCATATTATGAGGAGGCACAGGCATTGGGGGTGGAGTTCTACGAGGATGTTGATGATTTCTGTGAGGAGCATCCAGATGTTGTGATCCTGGCATCTTCCATCCTGTCTACAGAGGCAGTGCTGCGCAGTCTGCCAATCCAGAGATTAAAACGTAGTACACTGTTTGTTGATGTGCTGTCAGTCAAGGTGAGCTGGGTGTCAAAGCAAAATGGGCATGTATCAAACAGAAGCCTGCAGCTGTATCTCTCCATCAACTGCAGTATTAGGTGCTCTTGACGCCGTATGTTACAAGCATGCCTTCTGGGGGCCCTTTGAAGGAACGGGCAAACATCTGCTTGCCAGCTGTGACAGCCAGCCTTGCTACTCTGATGGGTGCATAACCGGGCTGCAGTGGTGTGCACGTGGGTGGAGCTGTGCTAGCGCCAGCAATCATGTGCAATCCCACTGGGAAGGTGTTTGGTGTGTTCCTCCTGCAACTTCCAGGCTGATTCAGTAGGGATAGTATGGGAATAAAAAGGCCATTGTGTTTTGATCTACCCGAGGGTAGCAAGCAGCGTTTTTCAATGAGCGGCAACCTGCTAGTGCATGGTGGGCTATGACTCTTTCGGCATCATACCAACTATGTTCATGGTGCAGGTGTTCCCCAAGCAGCTGTTACTAAGCATCTTACCCCAGGAAGTGGACATCCTCTGTACGCATCCTATGTTTGGACCTGATAGCGGTCGTGGGAGTTGGTCGGGCCTGAACTTCATGTATGAAGTGGTGCGCTGTGGAGATGACCCACGCAGACAAGCAAGGGTGGAGTCTTTCGTCAAGGTGAAAACCTAGGGACCCAGCATCAGAGAGAGTTTGGTGCTGCTGGAAGCTTTGCTGGTTGCTTGTGTGTGCTCCACTGTCACAGGGTTTCTAATGCTAGGTCTGCAATTTTTACAATCTATCAGAAGCAGGCAGTACAGTTGCCTCTGGTTCTGCAAGTTTGCATTAGAGCCAGGGAAACCTTCCAGAAACTGCATTAAGGTCTTAAGCAGTAACCAAATTGCACAGCATGGTATGGGAGTATTGCTTACACCAGCCTTGCTACTTCCTGCAGATTGGTGACATTCTATGTAAGAAGGGCACTAACAGATGACAAATCTAGCTTTCCAGTCGGACTTCCATCCTCTTGCCCAATGCATGGTTGCACACCCGTGGCAACATGCTTGCGGTACCACCTCCTGCACAGCTGATATCATCTCTGGCTCTCATTTGCCCCCCACTTCATACCGTATGCAGTTTTTTGCGGATCAAGGCTGTCGCATGGTTGAGATGACATGTGAAGAGCACGACATGCAGGCAGCCAGCACGCAGTTTGTAACCCATACTGTGGGGCGAGTGCTGGGGGCAATGGACCTGGAAAGCACACCTATTAACACCAGAGGCTTTGAGGCCCTCCTCAATCTGGTGGACAACACTGCAAACGACAGCTTTGAGCTGTACTATGGCCTCTTCCTCTACAATCAAAATGCAACAGGTAAACATTTTGATTGGCGTGGAGTTGCTAGCAGCTGCTGCAGCGGACATAAGGTCGTGCCGGGCCCAGATTGGAGTGAGTCCTTTTTAACATGCGATGGACAACTATGTCAGATGCCCTGCTGCTTCTACCATATCCAGCTATTGACCTTCATGCTACTGGCGACTCAAATGGGTATGGTAACATTTGTGTCAGTGGCTCTTGAAATGAAGGTAAAGTGCGACTATGGGATTTAATACTTTGCAGCTTTGCCATTTGGGTGACATGGCATAATGCCCATGCATTAAAGCTGTGGCACGTAAGTCGATGGTCCACTTAATCAGGCAAAGCAGGGCACACTGCGACTTATGCACATAAAGCAAGTAGCATATCCATCTTTGCAGTGAAGTGCGTGCTGCTGTCTTGTGTTCAGCTCAAGGGCAGATGCAAACAATGGCAGAATTCTAAACAAATGGTCATGGCGCACAGCACTCCACTAGTTTGTGGCAGAGGCTACTCCAGACTACGTCACTGACAAACAGTCCTAAACTGGCAAAACAAAGGTGCCATAGACGAGAGGCTTATACATTGCATTAATCATTAAACAACAGATAGCATGATTCATTGATGTAGGGATATAGATGGGATTTCCAATCCATACCATCAACGTACTGAGAAAGAGAAAGGCACGCATGGCCATGGGAATGCCTGCGTAGTCTTAAGGCAGGGGGGGTCTTGCCGCAGTGCGACACCTTCTTACCGTATCAACGTACTCCCATGTTTTTGCATTCCATGAGATTTTACAGCAACTTCTATATTTATGCCATAGCAGACGGGCTATGGCCCTGAAGCTGGACACATGGCACAGGGCAGAGGCAGGTGAGGTCTGCATACGGCCCTTCCTTATCAGCTTTCGGATCACCATGGTTACTGGGTGTAGTAGACATGTCCCGTGTCCCGTTCACAAACGCAGCCTGTAAGGGTATCCAAGAGCTTGATGCTGTAGCATATCCAAATGGATTCAACAATGCATATGCTGTGTGTTTGATGATCACACGGCAATGCCAGACATGCAGTTTGCTGTGCTGAATGTTGTTGCGTTGTGCCATGCAGACATTCTGGAGCGCTATGAGAAGGCGTACGACCAAGTGAAGAAGCAATTGTTTGGGCGCCTTCATGACATTGCACGTGCTCAGCTCTTCCCGGAGCCGTCTGGGTTGAAGTCGAGCAGCAAAAGCAGCAGCAGTAGCAGTGGTACTGTTGGAAGTAGCAGGAGCCCTTCACCTGACAGCAGCCGTAGCAGCACCAGTGAAGTGGCGGCTGAGATATTGCCTGCTGACTTCAGAAGTTTGCCAAAAGGGGCTGAGCGCCGTTTGCTGCCTGAGGTAGTCATTGATGCAGAGCATGTTCGGTAGCCTATGTGCCTACCAAGGACCAACAGGCGCTCACGTGATCTTTGTTGGTGAAGTTGGAGGCCGCATGCTACTGAAGTGAAGACGCAGGGAGCGACTTGCCACTCACTGCCCTTAAAAGGTGTTTGTGCACTTGTTTCCAGGGCTCGTATTCTGCATCATTGTATGTGCTTGGACATGCATGATCATGGAATTCACACTGGTGGATGATCTTCAGTGTTTTCTGGTTCTATCTGTGTTAGTGGCTTTGCCACCCCTGTGGCGAACTGCGGCACCGCATGCATGCCCATGTGTCTACCAATGTAAGATTTACATACACACACTGGTCTTTCGAGGTGGTGTGGGCTGGTAGAACCCCCCTTCAAAAGCTTGGGAAAGCTTGGTTGATAGCCCAGCCTCTGGCATCTCCCACAACAGAAGATCTCGATGACTTATTTGGCGATGAGGAACTCCAAAGTGCCTTCAAGCGGCTCAGACGTCGGGCCTCTCCTGGTAAATCATGCATTCCCAAAAAAAATATCAGGCATTCCAGTGCCTGCTCCGAGCAGTCGGACTGCTTACCAAATTCAGCCAGACGCAGGGCAAACACGGCGGCAAATGGCAAGGAGGGACAGCGAGGCGGAGACATGCCAAGGCCCCGCATTAAAGCTATGAGGGCAGAGAGATGCAACAACATACAGAGAGTGCTCTTAAGACATGCATACCGGAAATAACCCCACAGGCGAATGCAGAAACACACCTTACAACTCAGACACTAGGACCACCTAGGACGATCCAATCAGAACTGAAAAACCCTGTTGTTGCATCTCTCTGCCCTCATAGCTTTAATGCGTGGCCTTAGCATGTCTTCGCCTCGCTGTCCCTGTCCTGTATTCTGTATATATGAGATAGATCACTGCACAGCTTTCGGGCCGTGCAGCGCCCGCGGCATAACTCCATCCAGTTTGTTAGTGTGTGGAGAGCAAAATTCGAGACAATGAGGCGAGACCGCTAGAGAGCCAAAGCTGCCAGACCATTCAAGAGACCCAGGAAATTACAAGCTAAACACTGCAAGCGCTCCAACAACAGCATGCTTTGTGACTGGCCAACACTACCCCATGTACCCTGCCCGACCCCCCACGAAGTCCGAAAGCAAGCTAAAGCTGGATAGGCTGCAGCTAGGCGAGGAATGCAAGGACTAGACAAGAAATGCAAGGACTAAGGGACCAATGGGACACAGGAATGCAAGCATACAGGAAAAGCAGAGTGCCTAGGATGACACGAACAGGACATGCAAGCGAGCGCGACCTTCCCTGTTAGCAGAAGCTGCCAAAATGACGCCTTCCAGCTCCCCTCCTCCCACTAGGCTAAGGGCCAGCCACAAAACAGCAACAATGTGTGCACACCTGCATGGTCCCTGTCCTGTATTCTGTATGTATCTTAGTGTGGAGGCATGTTTGAGCCCCTCCTTGCCATTTGCCGTGTTTGCCCTGCGTCTGGTAGGCTGTGATAACGTGTGTTGCTCATCTCTGGTGTTGAGCATAACGGCTGGTTCCGGGAGGTTCCCAGCTGTGAACTCCCAAAGTATCTATGTACCTTTTGGTCTTGTAAATTCCAAAAAAAAATCAGAACTGAAAAACCCTAGACAATCAGTGCTTTAGAAATTGCGGTTTACCAGGACTTTGTTTTGTCGTCCACACTTTTAGATTCCTAACAGTAAACCTAGCAGCATGACGCGAGGCGACACAGTGACTCCTTAGCGAAGGGGGCATCGTACAAAGGCTGTCGGAAGCACTGTGAACGACGGAGCCATGTGTGATGTGTTGTTGTCCGAAATAAGTTCACAGCTTGGTTGACAGATGTTCCACTCCGATGGATCAGTTGGTCACGGCAAGCGAAGCAGCGTTTATGGCGAAGCAAGCCAAGGCTGTGAACTCAAAGAATCTATGTACCTTTTGGTCTTGTAAATTCCAGAAAAAAAAGGCTGTGAACTCCCCAAGTATCTATGTGCCTTTTGGTCTTGTAAATTCAAAAAAAGAAGGGGCAAGGCAGTGTGCTCTCTAGGGCTCTCTAGGTTGGCCTGTGGGCCATTTTTAAAGCACTGGTTGTCTAGAGTTTTTCAGTTCTGACTAGGTGGTCCTAGGTGGTCCTAGTGTCTGTGTTGTAAGGTGTGTTTCTGCATTCGCCTGTGGGGTTATTTCAGGTATGCATGTCTTACGGGCACTCTCTGTATGTTGTTGCATCTCTCTGCCCTCATAGCTTTAATGCGTGGCCTTGGCATGTCTCCGCCTCGCTGTCCCTCCTTGCCATTTGCCGTGTTTGCCCTGCGTCTGGTAGGCTGTGATAACGTGTGTTGCTCATCTCTGGTGTTGAGCATAACGGCTGGTTCCAGGAGGTTCCCAGCTGTGAACTCCCAAAGTATCTATGTACCTTTTGGTCTTGTAAATTCCAAAAAAAAATTAGGCAGTATTGCAGCGAGCATGAATATATGTTCTCGAAGCTGTACGTGAATGTTTTTTTTTGTTTTTTGCACATCTTTCGCGCACCACCATAATTGGAACCGTTGCAGAGGCAAGGAGGGATCCCGACCCCGAAACCATGAGGGGCAGACTCCGCCCAGCTGACGAACATCCCCCTCCACGCGCAACCAGTCCTTTTTTTTGGAATTTACAAGACCAAAAGGTACATAGATACGCACACACGCAACCAGTCCTGCTGCATCAAGGAGCGGATCTCACGAATAAAACCATCTGCAGTACACGTCCCTGGCAATGGTGTAATTGCCGGTCCTTCGTCCTCATTCACTCAGTTTAACACATTGGCCCGTTTTGCATGTCAGTTGGGCACTTGCTTTGCCGTTTGTGGGCACACTATGTACATGGTTTAGTACTTGTGATTGCTATAGAGCCATTCAGCCCTTGCCAAGGGGTTTTTATCCTTTGCTTGGCTCTGCGTGGTTCTCTCTGCCTGTAGTGTGTGATTGCAAAAGAACTGTATGTCCACCTGCTTTCTTGACTAGCTGAGGGCTGCTGCTGCTGGTGACAAAGTTGAGCCATATCATGTGGTAGCAAAGTTCAGATATAGACAAGTGTATGAATGAGTGTCAGGGGTGGCCGGCTTGATTGTGAGCAAGGGTGGCTGGTGTGGCCTTAAGTGTGGCCCTCCGCCGTGGTTCCTGCTGCCATGGTGTGCATGCGCTAGTCAGAGGCAGCAACTGGAACTGATCTATGCAGCATATCGCCTGCATTAGATACGTTTGATATGCTTCTGTTTGGCACCGATGGAACCATGTGGTGAGCGAATGACGTGGCAGACATCGCTGCATGTTGCTTGGTGGCGGGACAGCAATAAGCAGAGGCATCAACACAAAGGGCCATCATGCAAGCCACTGCCTACTGCCACACTTGTGCCTTCTGATTGCTGCAGCTTGCTGATCTGTCACACGGGAGTAAGGGACCTGGCAGGGCAGGGCCGATCCCTAACATGTATACTATCTGCCCATTCCATGCAGCTTTTGGATTGCAGCTCCTGCAGTCGTACCATCAAATCTCCATGTTTCGACCTTTAATTCCTGTGTAGCGCTTCCGGAGGGTGATTCGGAGGGTGATTCGGTATAGGTCCTTACAAGCCCAAAAGCAGGATGACCGTTGTACTTGACTGCCAAGGCAGAAAGCAGTGGACTGTGACATGTAACATTTTTTTTTGGGAATTTACAAGACCAAAAGGTACATAGATACTTTGGGAGTTCACAGCTGGGAACCTCCCGGAACCAGCCGTTATGCTCAACACCAGAGATGAGCAACACACGTTATCACAGCCTACAGTGGACTGTGACATGTAACATAGTATAGTAAAGCAGCACGGATTACTGACGCATTATGTTAGCGGATAGTCTTATATTGTTGTAGAGGCAGCTTGCGGCACCAACTGACATGCTGCCGGTGACCAGCGATGCCGCACGCGATCCAAAGCATCCCCACCGCCTTGTTAATACTTTCAAGGCTTTCTGGTCAGGCTGAGGCGGCAATAAGAAGGCTGGATCTCCTGCGCTCACTTTACTAAGGCTGCTTTTTCCTGAGCTTCCGGCTCCGCGCCTTCCAGTAACCCCTTGCCCGCGGAGGTATTACAGGGACGTGTAAGCACAAACAATAGCCGGTGTAGACGCCTGAGAAGGGCCATCCCTAGCTGCCACTGCAGCACATCGCCCTATCCATATCCGCTTTAACATGGTCAGCCGCAAGAGGTTCTAACGTCCTGAAGCCGGTTCAACAACATCCTTTGGAACCAGAACTGGACTTCAAAAGAGGCCTCTGGAACCGATATTTTCCAGGGGGCCATGCCATGTCGATGCGCAGCATCGACCCAGGCAGGAGGCGGGGGTCCAGGGGGGAGGAACAGCCCCCCTCGTGGGGTCTGGGGCGAAGCCCCAGGAGCCAGCGATAATTTCCACTTATTGCTATTCTTCCACTCCGAGGGTTATCATACATTTAGTAAGAAACTTGCTGGAACCAGCATGTGACATGTTGGCCAGAGGGTGGCCCTGGGCTGGAACCAGGAACTGACATGTTTGGCATCGCTGGAACCGTGGAACTGGGCACTATTTGCCCTGGAACCGGAACCTGGAACCGGCTTCAGGACGGTAAGGTTCCACAGGCTGGAGAGTTGTTGAGGCGGGGCCCATGAAGCCTGATCATCTGCCAGCAGAACATGGGGCAGCATGGGTGGGGCAGGATGCTCTGGGTCGATTAAACCCCAGAGGTGACACAACCACTCTAAAGCCCGATGACATGGAGCACACTCGAAGAAGAGGTGGTGGAGTGTTTCCAAAGGCCTCAGTGGCAATGTGGTGCAGCCAAGGTTGCTGCAGCGCGCGATAGAGAGAGCTGGATCCCCAGGCGGAAAAAACACAACTGTAGCTCCACCACATGGGAGGGCAGCATGGAGCAAGCGCCAAGCGTGGACCGGGGGAGCCGTTTATCAGGCGTTGCTGGGTAACCGCAGCTGCGCGGTTCTCCACCCGTTGGCGGACATGCTGGCGACGAGGAGAGGGGTGAAACCAAGAAGCATGATAGATGGGAGACAGGCGCCTTCCGGCAGTGCCATTGGATAATCCGGAAGGTGGCCAACTTTACCTCATACGTCAGCAGGAGAGTAGCCGACCCCAAGCACCACACACTAGGGTCTATTTGGATTCAGTCTCATGATCCCACAAGATATTTAATCACAGCCTCTGGGTCCGACGGGTGGGAGTGTCCACCACAGAGAGAGAGAGAGAGAGCTACGCAAGGAGGGGCGTGAGGTGCCCTCCCGCGTAAGATTAAGGGAGGGGCCCATTGGTGTAAGGATTACACTGGGCCAGCCTACCATAGGATAGTTACATCCGTGGGTGGGCTTCCGCCCACCCGCCTTTGTTAGCTTACTTTCTTGTAGTTCCTCCTGTGCCATTGAGGCTCTTTGGGCTTTTCCAGTTTTCTTTTTGTTGTGTATATGCTGTGTAAGGACTTAACTGCTGCAGTATGTACTTCTGAAATGCATTGCTTTAGAGCTTGCCCTTTGATACCGAGGGCTTGCAGATTCATGGTGGTACTGTTGTATATGGTGCCTGCAACTCCGACAAGCAAGGGATAGTACCATACTTTGGCAGTGGGGTCTATGTCTTTGATTTTGTCAATGAGTACTTGGTGTTGATAATCAGCTTTGCTTTGCTGGCCTGTTGGGTCTGAATCCCTGCAGATCTTGACCTCTATTATCCAGTACTCTGCTGGGTTGTTTCCAATCTTGGGTTTGTAGAGCATACCATCAGGGCGCTTATCGGTGGTGCCTTGTGCTTGTTGCACTGCCTCCTTTAGGCCCCTTGGAAGGAGCTCCCACGGGATGTTTCTAGACTGGTGGGCCATGATGCCGTCTTCTGCACAATTTTCAGTTGATCCAAGGTCCATTTGAATGACAAATGCTCCTTTGCGTCCCCTTAACACTCTTGTCATGATTACTCGGCCGACCTTGTTATGCCTGTTGATGTACATTCTTTTCAAAGCTGGGCATCCTGAGGCTGTGTGGTGTCCGCCATCCTCGTCACCGCACAGGAGACATTTGCTACTAGGTGCATGTCCACACCTATAGGCCATCTTCCTTGTCCACATGGTCCCGTACCGGTAGCGCAAAGCGGTTTTTCGTTCTGCATACTTGATTTTTCCCGAGGTCATGTACTCGTTGCTAGCAGGCAGGTCCAGTCTTTCCTCAATCCTTTTAAAAGCCTCGAAATAACAGGTAGCTCTGTTTGCCATCCCAAAGCGACTCTTTTGGTGGCAGTAATGACGTACCGAGTCGTGAAGGTCTGTCAAAGGGTTCACCCGCTTGAACCGGTCAATCAACGTGCGCTGCCCATTGGTCAGTGACCAACGATTGTTCCATTGGGTCTTGTACGGCCAATATTGGGTCAACCTGTTGTTACTAGGACTTTCGTACTTCTCACATTCCTCATAGTCGGAGGTGTCCCCTGTCGCAGCCGCCTTAGCGATTGCGTCCGCTTTTTCATTACCGATTATGGAAGCATGGCCCTTGACCTTGTGAAGGGTTGTCCTCAGTCCCCTGTTGACGATCTCGGTTACTATCTCTTTAATAAGCTCACAGTGCTGGTGATTTAGGAGATCTTGTGGGCGTCTCAGCATCTTTTTGATTTGGTACATTGAGCTGAGGCTGTCGGTGGCTATCATGTGGGCTCCATGCCTCAGCGCAGCAAGGATACCAACCAGTTCTGCTCTGTTTATGGTGTTCTGGGGATGGCTGTCGCCTGCAGGGACAATTGGAACCCCACGTTCATCGTCCTCATTGGCTGCTTGTGGGGGGAAGTACACTCCTGCCCCTATGCCTGGGGCATCACACTCTGCATCTATTGGTGATGCTTTGTGGCTTGTTTGCTTGTAGCTACCATCTGTGTAGACATAGTTTTTCCAATTGTACCGGAGGGGTGGGGCTGTTGGTAGGGCAGTGGCTAATTGCGTTTCCAGGTCATCCAGTGTAGTGCTGGCGTCAACCATGGCTGGAGGGTCTTGACTGGTGGCAGAATCGTCCCGGAGGGACTCAGAGCCGTTTGTTTGTTTGGGGTAACCCATTTTGCTGAGCTGTTTTGGCGTCAGCAATGTTGGCTGATGAGATGTGCTGGGCGGGGCATTGCTGCTTGGGGGGTTGTAGTACATGCTGATGTCTTGTATCTCTTTGTCGTCCGGCAGGGACTGATTAATGGCATCCTGCAGCGTTTGCAGAAACCTGGTCATGTAGCCGCTCTCCCAGTAACGGAGGTGGGCCTCAAAACCCTTTGCGTTGCCTGTGACAATTATATTTACGTCCCATCTAGGGTTTCCTGCATACATGTCGCCCCGTTCCCAAGTTGTGGGTTTCTGGAACCTGAAGTGTTTTCGGGGTATTTGTAGGAGATGCATGCAGTTTTCTGGGAAGTGTTGTAGCCATGCAAGGTAGGCAGTTCTGTTTGCATCGGACCAGGCAGGCAGGATATGTATGCCAAAGACAGGGGCTGTTGTGTTACGGGCCGCTGCTATGGCAGTAGCCATGTTCTTATTCAGGTCTTCGTCCTCATACTCTGGGTTGTGCACGCTTCCGCCGGTCCACCTATATCTGTAGCTATCCCATTTTGCCCCAAAGATTTGGTCCCTTTTGTGGGCGCTCCAGTACATCGTAAATGTTGGGTTGTAATTGAGTGGGCTTGCGAATCTCTCTTTTGTTATGTCTGTGAGCTGCCTGAGAGCCTCATACACCTCAGGGGGAGTGGCCCAGTGGTTCTTTATTTGGACCTTCCTAATGGCTTTGTGATCTTTGATCTGTGCTCCATCTCTGTACCTGCACATGAGGGCATACAGTTCTTGGGGAAAGGTACCTGCCTTCAACTTCCGCATAACCTTTGGTTTGTGGCGAGTGCTGTGGCAGTACTGTTGGTACAGTATTGCTGTCCTTTCAGGGGTGAGGGTGTAGCGACATTTGCCATCTGGTGTGTATATGCAGGCGAGCGTTTTTATCCACAGTTGTCCATCTATGCACATCTCTACTTCTCTAATATAGACTTCGTGTCTTCCTGTGGGGTGGATATCAGCATGGGGGTTCATTGGTGATGTGTCCATGTCGGAAATGTTGCTGTACTGCTGTCCAATGTTGATGTTGTATCTTTGAGGGTGATCGGGGTAGTAGTCGCCTTGTTGCTGCAGTGCCGATAACCCTTGCTGAGCTTGAGCCAGCTCGCCAAGTGCAGGAGTTGCCGGGGACCGGTCATTTGCTGCTGCTGCCTGTTGCAACCGGTAAGCAGCAATCATCTCAGCAACAACTGGATTATGTGCGATGAGGTCGCTCTCACTTTCTCGACTGGGCTTCCAATGGACGTTGTAGTGCCTTATATCAAGAGGGAGGCCTTTAGTGGCATACTGATCCCTGTTACATTCAATGCAGGTCCAGCCTGTCGTGACATCCTCGTCCAATATGTCCCCTGCAGGGCGATGGGTTAGCGGGAGACAATCAATATGATATCGTCTGCTACATATGCTGCAATGTGCTAGGGTTGTACGTGCAGGGATTCGTCGTGCTGGCAGGTGGGCGTTAGGACAGCAGCATTCAGTCGGGAGGTTTGGTGTGTTGCAGACTTCATGATGGGTCATTGGCTGTAGAGCGTGCTCTGGAGCATCATCAATGTGATAGCCCTTTTGCTTAGCCAGTTCCACCACCCATCCTTGCATAACTGTTGGGGCCCATCGCACAATGACCTGGTTCTGTGTTGCTACTTTCTTTCTCTTTTGCCCTCGTCCGGTGTGGCGTGCCGCCACTGCCAGACCTTCTATACCTTCTACTTGGTCCTGCCCTTCTGCAAAGTTGTTATATAATTGCTCTCGCATATCTTTGAAGGGCTGTCTTTTCTCATCTTTGATTCGCTGGTAAACGTGATAGCCTGTTTCTATTCGGTACACCAGTGGGGCTGTGATGTCTGTTGCAGTCTGGCGCACACTGCTGCTTTTAGTGTGGCCTCTTGGTGGTGCGCTGAGTGAGGACAGGTAAGCATGTATCTCTGTCAGGGCTTGCTCTGTGCTTGGGGCATGTGTCTGTGCAGCCCACAATGCTGGGAGAGGTGCATTGCGTATGTCTATGTCATCGATGATGTTGTGGAACTTCAGCAGCCTTGCATACTCCGGATGGATTGTTGGACCATGTCCTGCTTGCACAGGTGGCCTGCTGCAGTAGGTTTCTTTTGTTATGCCTGGCGGGAGAGTGAGCATGTATGCAATACGTTTAAAAGCGGTCAGCGTCCTAGCGGTGATATCCTTGTCCAGTTTCAACATGAGCTGTCCTGTTGTAAGGACAGTTCTACCTGTGGAAGACATAATGTCCTGAAGTCGGTGCATACCTACTTGTCTGAGTTGGTGAAGGTCAGCTAGGAGGAGGTCTGGTGGTTGGGGGCTTGCAAGTGCCTGCATGTTCTGTAGGTCTTGCAAGAATGGGCTGGTATCGGGTAGTTCTGTTGGGCCAAGTCCCTGCTTTTTGAGCTCGACATCTATGCTTGCGCATGCAATCACCTGCCTCAGCCTCAGGCTGTGGTGTGTTAGGGCAGGGCGAGCCATTGCTGTCAGTTTGTCCAGGCAGCTGCCATCTGTCTGCAGGCGTGTACGGCTGAGCTCTCCCACTGGTCCGGGGTCATTGAGAGCCTCTGTCAACCGCTGTATTTGTACAGTATTGTACTCTGCTAGTAGGGAGGGGCACCCTAGACCGCCTTTACTGACGTCTTCATGTGCTACTGCCGTGGCAGTACTGTTGGGAAGACCATATGCTTCTTTGGCTGCCCTACAGAGGGGGCTGTCTAACGCTTTGAGCTGAGCTTTGGTGTAAGGGGCCACACAGAATGCATACCGAATTTTTGTCCGTATGCATGTATTCAGGGTGCGCATCTTTTGGGAGGTTGTAGCGTATGAGTGCTTCATGTTGTGACACATGTCTCGAATGGTATCCCTGGTCAGTTGATATTGGGCTGACCAGTCAAGGTGCATGGTGAATTGCAGGCCCAGGTAACGGAACGGTTTTCGTGGGTCGTGGAGTGTTGCAGGGGACCGTTGGACCTTCACATCAGTTAGGCTACGCCGGAGCTTCTCCAGATTAAAAGGGTCTTTGGTGTCAGCCCCATATCTGGCACCTGTGAGGAGGGTCTTTGTGTTGTTTATTTTTAGGTGTCCCCAGTCAGCATACAGGGTGACCTTGTCAGCTTGGCTGGTTAAATCCCCAATGCATGAACATATCAGGTTCAGGTCATCCGCATATGTGACATCTGGGATCTGCTGTTTCAGTTTGAAAAGCGTATCACGGTTGTTGTATGCACCTGGGATGTATCCTCTGGCACCTACCCTTAGCCAGCGTAGCAGGGGCTCCAGATATAAGATGAACAGAAACGGTGAGAGGCTGTCACCTTGAGTTGTCCCTCTGTCCATGGGCATTGGTTCGGTATTCCCGAATGGGGTTGTAAATGCTGTTGTTGCACCCGTGTACAGGTCTTTGACCACCTCTGTGGCATCTGTCGGGAAACCCAGATCATACATGATTTGCAGCAGCTTGTCATGGTCAATTGTGTCAAAAGCCTCGGAAAAGTCAACCATAAGGAGATAGATGTCTTTCCGGGTCAGTTTGGCATCCTCAAGCAAGAGGGTGAACAGCTCCAGCTGGTCCATGCAGGTTCGTTTGTTTCTGAACCCACCCTGGGTGTAGCTCAGAATGTTGTGTCTTTCGGCATAGTCAGCAAGGACCCATGTGATCATTCTGGTCCATAGTTTGTATATTGTCATCTCTAGGCCAATGCGTCTGTAGAATTGCAGTTTGAGGGGTGTGCCTTTGTTTTTGAACAGGAGCACTGTGGTGCTCTCTTTCCATGCTTTCGGGGTGTAGCCTGTTGCCCACATCAATTGGATGTAACCGTGTAGGAGGTCTTGTCCTTGGGGAGGCAGCATGTTCAGCATCTCATTTGTTATTTGGTCGGGTCCCGGGGCCTTGCCGCGAGCCAGGGATTTGAGGCAGGCCTGAAAAGCTTGCTGGTCCCTTATTTCATTGTGCAGCCATCGTCGCGGAGCAGCACCGCTAGTGATGGCTGTGTTCAGGTCAAAGGTATCTGGGGCGTTGGGTTGTAGCCAGGGATATGACCTTGCTTGCTCTGATGGGTGGTACAGTCCAGTTTTGCTACCAGCACCTGCTGCTGGCATCAGCTTGGGCGTATAATATGTTGTGATGGCTTCCATGACTCCCTTTGGGTCTGTAACTACCTTATCTTCTCCAGTTTTAATTGCTCTAAGCTGCATGCTGTTGCGCCCCTTGAATTGGCCAGTAATCATTTGGTTGCCTATCTTCTGCCTTTGGTCATACAGTGCCTGCCTTTTGGCAATGGCATTTTGCTTGCGCTTTGTTTGGTGCTCACTGTCAAGGACCCGTAGTTCCTTGCGGATTTTGGTTTTAATCTGTTTGAGAGAGTCTTTGAGGGGTTGAGGAGAACTGCCGCTGCGCACATCTGTTCTGTTCAGTGCTTCAACTGCTTTGCACACTTCTGCGGGCAGCTGTGCTTCCTCCACATTCTCTTGTCTCAGGGCGTGGACTACCTTCTTGCGTAGCTTAATCAGGCCATCGCGTTGGAGTGACACAAGTCTGGGCCGATAGTGGTGTCCTGTTGGATTTGTCATGGTGGTTGGACCTTCTGCTAGCATGGTGTCCCGAGTCTGCAGCAGCAGGTCAGCCATCTGGGTGTTCAGCTCTTCCATAAGCTCCCGTTGAGCGGCAGGGTCAGCTGCACTTCCAAGATGAAGCGCGCGGAGGGGTCCCATGCTTGCGGGGTCTCCACTAGATAGGCGCTCCCAATGTGGGTACACATCAGTATGCAGTAAGCGTTGCACATGCTCATTAAGCTGGTGATACGCTGCACCGTGTCTTTCTTCCACTGTATTCTTAAGGCCCTCCCTTTCCTCCTTTGTGAGTTTTGTCAGTCGTTTTAGCTTTTCAAGGGTTGCCTTCTCAGCACTCTCAGGTGTGATTGGTGGGGGTGGGAGCATGTTGAGCTTGTGGTAGGGAACACAGACCTCCAAGAGATCATGATCTGTGCCTTTGCCGGTCATATCCCATATGTGTGTGACTGCAGAGGCTGGAAGGGCTTCATTGTTTGTGAACA
Organism: Pseudopediastrum boryanum; assembly: GCA_963556185.1. Classification (NCBI taxonomy): domain Eukaryota; kingdom Viridiplantae; phylum Chlorophyta; class Chlorophyceae; order Sphaeropleales; family Hydrodictyaceae; genus Pseudopediastrum; species Pseudopediastrum boryanum. Next base: position 3,040,749 of record OY744498.1, on the reverse strand, counting down.
TGTCATCAATGCGGCTTGCGAGCTGTTCAGCTGATCCCTTTCTCCATGTGTAGTTCCTGGGGTGACCAGCCTGGACAGGGTCCATGGTATAGAGTTTGGCTTCCTTAATTTGTGTTTGGTGAGCATTGTCCATTGGGTTGGTATTGCCACTTGCTCTATCCATCTTGTTCAATGTTGCATTGAAGTCCCCTGCAAATATTATGTTGTGGCGACCTTCCTCTTTGTCATTGGCCGTTTCTGTCAGTGCTTTCATTCTCCTGTAGATTTGGGATCTGACAAGCTTGTCTGAGGGATGGCTGGTAGGCATGTATACCCCAACAATTGTTAACGGTGTAGAGACCTCCATGCGAAGCTGCACTGCTTTTATGTAACCACCAAGGTCCCCAGGGATGTCAATTGTTTCGACAGTTCCCAGGTCTGCAAAACTCTTGTTGATTAGTAGGGTTACTCCTGCTCTAGGATTGTACTGGCATGCGCTGTGTCGTTGTACATATCCATGGCCACTGAGATATTTGCATGCCTGGCTGCATGCTTTTCTTGTTAGTTTGGTTTCTGTCAGAACGAGTACATCAGGTTGGTGGTCTTGCAACACGTCGAGGACATCTTCAAGATTAGAGTGCAGCCCCCGAACATTAAGAGTCATCACTTTCAGCTTGGGGATTGTAGCACTCTCTTTATTGGGAGCTTCTATTTCGGTTCCTGTGCAGAGCCCCTGTGCCTGCTGTGAGTGTAGGGATGGGTGCAATATCTCCTCAATGTGCGCTGTGGGCTGTGTTTGCTTGTGAAAATAGTTCTCTATGACTGGGATACTGGAGGGTTTGGCATTAGTGCTGGCTGGCTTTGGTGCCTTGGTCTTTCTAGGTTCGTTGCGCTGCCCCGGCTCTGTTGGAGGGTTCGTATTCAGTTTTCTGATGGGGGCCTGGGTGAGGCCTGAACGTTGGGCTTGAGCCTGCTCTATATGTAGCCGAGGGGCCGGGTTGCTTGGCTCTCTTATGTAGGTGTGAGCTGTTCGTGCTTCCTCTCCTTCAAGTCTCTCTTGATGTGCTAGTAGTTCCTCATCGGTGAATTCACATGAATCTAGCATTTGTTTTTCTGTGCTTTGTTTGATGATGTATAGAGTGCCATGGATATTCTTCCAGTCGGCCTCCGTCATGACTTTCACGTGGCCTGGATGGGCAGCCTGGTCCAGGGAGTCAACTAGATACCAGTCAGGTGTAGGGCCATTGTCATTCCTTCCCTTTCTCACAACATGCCAGTGTCTGCCACTATCCTGCCCAGCGGATGGATGAATTGTATAGTTTACCATGAAAGCCTCGGCCTGGTGTAGCAGTCGTATGATTGCTTCGTTAGAATTGCCCTTTTGCAGCTGTTCATGGCCAGATACCACGTGCATCTCCAAAAATTCAGTTCCTTGGCAAGCCCTCCTGCACCAAAACCAATACAGAATGCGTTGCAGTGCAAGATCTGAGTAGTTGCCTTGTGTGGAGTAGTGATCACCCTCCTGCCCTTCCTTATCCTCCCCTGCAGGCCAGGTCTCTTGAAGGTACATGGTGACCTCTCGTGGAGTGGCAATGACCTGTCCTACCATGGCTTCTAATGCGTGCAGCCCACAGTGACTGGCAACTTGACTGCACACTCTAATGTTCAGTAGGGTTGCGGGCCTCCAAGGGCTGTGACGGTGGCGTGCCTCTGTTTGTTTCTTGGCTGCAATGGTAGGTTTTTTCTGGGTCTGGGAGGGCTGCAGGGCAGCCTGGGCTGTCTGTGGTGCTATGCCGCACTGTGCAGGCTTGCTTTTTGGGAGCTGTTTAGATGTTCCAGCTCGGGCCTGTGCTATTCTCTGGGCCCGGGCACGGGCTCGCTCTGTATCCTGCTCAATCCATGCAGCAGCAGGGCGCTGGGTTGGGCCTGCTTTATGGAGCTCAATGCCTGCTAGGTCCACATATTGCATGTGACTTCTGTTTGCCGGGGACGGCGTATACCTGTGTTTGTACAGAGTTAACCCAGTGGCGTTGTGGAGGTATGCATCAGCCGCTATGGTTGTACTGATCGTGCCATTGAATGCTGCCCAGTCGGCATCAGTCAACTCCTTTATTGTGCGTGTTGTTGCATAGGGGATTGAGTCCAGGCTGTACCATTTGCCGTTTATAGGGCTGCGTTTCCAGCATATGAAGTGGCCTGGTCTATGCAGGAACAATGCATTACATCCTTGCGGTGCCAGGGCGAGTATCCGTGCCTTTGCTGAGCTAGTACTGACAGAGTGCTGTGGGTGGTTTTGAGGGTTCCTTAGGACAAGAAGGGTCAAGTCTATGGTTGTTGTGTAGTATAGGAGCTTGTTGATAGCCTCCCATCTGAACCAGCCGTCGGCATTGCAGTCAGGCCTATCGCTGTATGCTGGTCTTGGGACTTGTGGATGTCGGAGTAGTGCTTGGGCTTCATCTGGAGTGATGATCGCTCTGCCTGCCATAGCATTGAGTGCATGCAGTGCACAATTCCCGCGATCTTGCTCTTGGCAATACAGTCCTACAGTTTCTGGTGTAACCCACTGTGTGTGTGAGGTGGGACTAACCTGGTGACGCTGAGCATCTGCATCTCCCCAATTGGGACTGAAAGGTTTATGGTAAGGTTCGCTGAGGCCTTCCATATCTTGATCGATCATGATAACATCTTCGTCCTCACTATCAGGTTCGACAATGGGGTCCGGGCGGTGTTGAAGACCGTTTCTGGAGATGTGCGGGGCTGCTGCAATGTTATGCGGCTGAGGGGCAGCTGTTTTAAATGGGTTCTGTTTGGTTGGTGCATTGCCAGTGCTGCCTGGGGCCAATCCAGGGACTGCTGCTCCAAGCATTGCATTGATCCGTCGCATACCCTGCTCCGGCTTCGACCTGCGTTTTAGCGTGTGGGGAGCTTTGGGGCCTCGTGTCTGTGGTGTTTTAGAAGTCTTGCCTGCACCTTGCATGCTTGGCATAGGGGGAGGGACAAGGCAGAGCACTCCGCAAGAAGCTCCTGTTGAAGTTCCCTGGAACGTTCTCAGACTGTCCTGCTCCCGCGGTATAGTGGTATACACCCTGGGTCTAGGATCTGCTTGGCCGTGGCTCTCATTCTGCAATTCTTCGCCAAGGAGCTCTGCTGCGGCAGCATCTTGTCTGTCCAGGACCGCTGTGCGAGTATGCAGTGGCATACTCGCACAGCTTCGACTCGACGTAGTGTAAAGACATTGCTTCTCCTGCCTCCATGTGGTCGCTTTGCTTTTCTGCTGTCGCCGGGATAGGTTGGCGTAGCCATTGCCGTGCACTTTGAGGCAGTTTTCGGTCATATAGTCTATGCTCATGGAGGGCCTGCTTGGTCGAGGTTATGTGGAAGCAGCGGAGGAAGTAGTCTGCAGGGACCCAGGCCCAGCCTCTACAAGGACGGACGCTCAGGTCTGGAGGATCTTTGGCTGGCATTGCCAGATACAGATGCGCATGTGCATTGTCCTGAAGGAGGTTGAAGAGATCATTGACCCACATGGGAATCAGCCTGTCTTCCAGGTTAGGCATACTCAGCAGGTAAGTGGGGCAGTACACCCAGGCACTTTTTGGTTGCTGGCAGCATGCGAGCTGGACTTGGTGATGTGCCAGTCCATGCAGTTGTTCATAGGTCGTGCGTGCTGCGGGTCGATTGAGGCCCTCTGGGCAGAGTGTTCTGAAATTCTGGCAGTGCCCTTGACACTTTGGGTTGCAGCAGTGTCCACCACACATGCAGGCTGCCAAAAGAAGAGGTGGTGGGGCCACCAAGCACGGCTGAAGCTGGTGGGTAGCGAGAACCTTGAAATATTGGGTTGGGCCCACCCCTACACGACGAGCATTTTTTTTGGAATGAGCAACACACGTTATCACGGCCTACCAGACGCAGGGCAAACACGGCAAATGGCAAGGAGGGGCTCAAACATTCCTCCACACTAAGATAAATACAGAAAACAGGACAGGGACAGCGAGGCGGAGACATGCTAAGGCCACGCATTAAAGCTATGAGGGCAGAGAGATGCAACAACATACAGAGAGTGCTCTTAAGACATGCATACCTGAAATAACCCCACAGGCGATTGCAGAAACACACCTTACAACTCAGACGCTAGGACCACCTAGGACCACCGAATCAGAACACAAAAACTATAGACAACCAGTGCGTTAAAATCGCCCACAGGCCCACCTAGAGAGCCCTGGAGAGCACACTGCCAGAATTGACCCCAAACCCTAATGAGTTGTGCAGACCCCCAAACCCCTGATTACCCTTAAAGGGGCATACCTAGCACCGAGAACCTTGAGGGCCAGGTTCCTGCTGCCTCCTTGACTCTCCTAAAGCTCCCGGCTGTAACGATTTCCACCTCGCAGACACGAGAGATGGTTGAATATGGAAGGGCCTGCACCGTGGGCTTATTATAGCCCAGCGGCTGCCTGCGTACTCCATTCAGGAGATCAAGGCTCCGTAGTTCGACGGGAGCGGTCCACTCCCTCCGGCCGGGGGCATCGCCCCCGCCGGCCCTCGCCCGGCATTCCGCCGGCGCACGGCGGCTCATCAAGCCACCGGCGGACGCGACCGGAATCCCGGCGGCGACAGGAGCAACAGGCGTCGCCCGTCTGCGCGGCTCCTGCTAAGCTCCGCAATCTTGCGGCGTAGGTGCTAAGGAAGGCTCGTTCCTTACACTCCTCCCCACCTAGATGAGAGACTGGGGCTAAGCATTCATGCTGTAGATGGATGGTGACAGTACTCATCTAAATTGATGGCTTTCAGTGTTTCTCTGGCTCCCATGTTTTATGTTCATATAAACAGCCAGCCCACTCAAAGAGATACCGTTACAACCCACTTCCCCTCCTTTCTCGTCCTGTGTTTCAGCACAGATTCTACCTCATGGAAGCAGAATGTCATCATAGAGTAAAGGTGGAGGACCATGTAGTATCTTTTTTTTTTTTTTGGAATTTACAAGACCAAAAGGTACATAGATACTTTGGGAGTTCACAGCTGGGAACCTCCTGGAACCAGCCGTTATGCTCAACACCAGAGATGAGCAACACACGTTATCACAGCCTACCAGACGCAGGGCAAACACGGCAAATGGCAAGGATGGGCTCAAACATGCCTCCACACTAAGATAAAGACAGAATACAGGACAGGGACAGCGAGGCGGAGACAGGCTAAGGCCACGCAGTAAAGCTATGAGGGCAGAGAGATGCAAAAACATACAGAGAGTGCTCTTAAGACATGCATACCTGAAACAACCCCACGGGCGAATGCAGAAACACACCTTACAACTCAGACACTAGGACCACCTAGGACCACCTAATCAGAACTGAAAAACCCTAGACAACCAGTGCGGTAAAAAAGGCCCACATGCCCACCTAGAGAGCCCTGGAGAGCACACTGCCAGAATTGTCCCAAAACCCTGATGAGTTATGACCATGTAGTATCTTGCCTTCAGCAGGGTATTTAGGCAGCAGAAATTCATGGCAAACCGGATGAACTCGCATCGCTGTAGGCAGAGTTAGCTTGTAAGCATACTTGCCCACTTGTGTAACCACAGAAAAAGGGCCTATGTACCTAGGCAGCAGCTTCTGTGAGCTGGGAGGGACTTTCAGTCTCCACTAAGCAATGCTTAGCAATACTCATTCACCAAGCTCAAAGCTTTGCTCTCGCCTTTTGCTATCTGCATAAACTGCCTTTTCAGCATGTAATTAGCAGCTACCAATGATCCCATCAGCTGCGCTTGCTTCTGATATCACAGACAGCATGGCATTGACACTTTGCAACGCATCAGTATGCCTCACATACTCGATAGCCCTTCTATGCAATAACATGTATGCACAGGGGATTTCTGGGCTAGTGTGTGGCAGATCTCATTCAGAGTCCTTGGGCAAAGATTCGAATTTGGCCATGTTGGCCAGGTTCCTCCCCACCTGCTGTGAAGCAATCACTTAACATCTTCCATCTCAGTGACCATGAAAAGAGAGAAAAAGCAGGTTTGCTGGGGTGCCCAATATGTGTTTCACACCCACACACTGATCCGGTCTCACCTGGATACTTCTGCAAGCCAACTCACTTGAGTGTCTTCAGGCTTGCACACAGACATCTTCTGCTCGCTCCCCTTGCATGGCTCTGTATAAAATGGAGCCTCATGGACTTGCCTTCTGCACTGTAGTGTATCACCACTACCTTGGCAACGAAGCTGCAACATCACTACACAGCAGGCTTCTTGGCAATTCACAGCAAGGAGTACAGCTTTACCAAGCTCTCAGGGCATTCAGCAACCTGTTTTAAGAGGACCCAAATGTAAGAGGGATCCCACAAGGCATGTTCAGCATCTGCAAGCCTCTATACACGCTTCTGGGCATATCAGCATTCCATGCAACTTTTGCATGTAGGCACTTTATGATGTGCTGAAGCCTGGACATTTCCTCATGTCAGCAATCCATGCCACACAGGCTTTCTACCCTGGACAGGGCTACTTGCATCCCACGCGTGCCCGGTGCCTAATTCAGGCCACAATCAAAGCAGATCCTAGCTGTAATGACAGCTTATTCAGCATGCACATGAATCACTCAGATCTCAGCTTTCCCAGCATGACTCAGCATGTGCAGCATCTGCCTTCGAGCATGCATATAGTGACTCAGCACTTCAGAGCTCTATCAAGAATGCATGCATGTGGAGAAATCTCTCAGTGTGAGCGCTTGGGAGAACTTGGAGCATGCATGTGGAGAAATCTCTCAGTGTGAGCGCTTGGGAGAACTTGGAGCTGATCCCTCCTCCCCACATGGACTTCAGCCCAGCAATGACATGCATAAGCTCACTATGACCCAGAGTTCACTGGCAAAGGCTCAGACAGCGCTTGGCTGTAACTTCAGAGCGTCTCCTTTTCAGGTATTTTCAGCAGGAAACAGAGGTGCAAGCCTCCTTGAACAGCATACATTCATGTAGGCTCATGGCAAGCATTAATATTGCCCATCCTGCTTAGGAGATTCAGCTCATGGTGGCCCTACCATTTTGCAAGATACTTGCACGGACCAAGCATCACCTTGGTTCTGGCAGCTTGCAATAGCGTTCTAGCTTTGGTAAGGTGGACAACACACTGATGCATTCATGATCAGCGAATGAGCTTATAAATCAAGCTACAGCAGAGGCACATCAGCTCTCTCAAAATTCATATCAGGCAACTCAGCCTCATGTGCAGCAATTCACCAACTTTCAAGTTGGCAGCCATGTATAAATCAGGGACAATTGTCTCTCAGACGCATGGCTAGAGATAGGCTGAGAATGCCCGCGTTTCAGCGGCAAAAGCATGATTGGACCAAATGGTGCCTGCATTCTTTGCCATTCATCCCATGAAAGACTTCAGTCTCAATCTTGGTGCTTCTGTGCATGTTATCTTGCCTTGTCATAATGCCCGGAATCAATGTGGAGCGAGTGCAGCCAATTCAGGCTCAACATAGCTCAGTGATGACTCTTACAAGTGACACAAGGCAAATATGCAGAGTTTTACCGTGGTCTTGTAAATTCCAAAAAAAAAATGCAGAGTTTTACCGCACTGGTTGTCTAGGGTTTTTCCGTTCTGATTAGGTGGTCCTAGGTGGTCCTAGTGTCTGAGTTGTAAGGTGTGTTTCTGCATTCGCCCGTGTGGTTGTTTCAGGTATGCATGTCTTATGAGCACTCTCTGTATGTTGTTGCATCTCTCTGCCCTCATAGCTTTAATGCGTGGCCTTAGCATGTCTTCGCCTCGCTGTCCCTGTCCTGTATTCTGTATGTATCTTAGTGTGGAGGCATGTTTGAGCCCCTCCTTGCCATTTGCCGTGTTTGCCCTGCGTCTGGTAGGCTGTGATAACGTGTGTTGCTCATCTCTGGTGTTGAGCATAACGGCTGGTTCCGGGAGGTTCCCAGCTGTGAACTCCCAAAGTATCTATGTACCTTTTGGTCTTGTAAATTCCAAAAAAAAAACATGCAGAGTTCATCCTCTCAGGAACTATGTACCTTCATCTGGTGTAGAAGCTGAGGCTTCTATGCAAGATCTTCTTGATCCACCATGGTACTAAAGTGTCAGCAGCAGTGCGGCTCGGCTTATCAAGCCGACAACTGGTAGAGAAGATGTGGCTTCAATCTTACGGGATTCTCTGATCCACCAGTAGGCCACTGTCTCTGCTCTGTAAGGACACTTTTCCAAGCCAACACAGGCTCTCAATTTTGCACTCTCAGTGCCAAGCACCAGACATAGCTGCAGTGGCAGCTGGGGATGGCCCTTCTCAGGCGTCTACACCGGCTATTGTTTGTGCTTTTATTCGTGCGATCCGCTCCTTGATGCAGCAGGACTGGTTGCGTGTGGAGGGGGATGTTCGTCAGCTGGGCGGGGTCTGCCCCTCATGGTTTCGGGGTCGGGATCCCTCCTTGCCTCTGCAACGGTTCCAATCATGGTGGTGCGCGGAAGATGTGCTTGCCTCCACTCAGCTTGTTGTGGGTGGCCAACCCCGGATGGTCCGAAAGCTCTCAAGGTTCTCGGTGCCAGGTATGCCACTCTAAGGGTAGTCAGGGGTTTGGGGGTCTGTGCACAACTCATTAGGGGTTGGGGTCAATTCTGGCAGTGTGCTCTCCAGGGCTCTCTAGGTGGGCATGTGGGCCATTTTTTCCGCACTGGTTGTCTAGGGTTTTTCCGTTCTCATTAGGTGGTCCAAGGTGGTCCACGTGTCTGAGTTGTAAGGTGTGTTTCTGCATTCGCCCGTGGGGTTGTTTCAGGTATGCATGTCTTAAGTGCACTCTCTAGTATGTTGTTGCATCTCTCTGCCCTCATAGCTTTAATGCGTGGCCTTAGCATGTCTCCGCCTCGCTGTCCCTGTCCTGTATTCTGTATGTATCTTAGTGTGGAGGCATGTTTGAGCCCCTCCTTGCCATTTGCCGTGTTTGCCCTGCGTCTGGTAGGCTGTGATAACGTGTGTTGCTCATCTCTGGTGTTGAGCATAACGGCTGGTTCCAGGAGGTTCCCAGCTGTGAACTCCCAAAGTATCTATGTACCTTTTGGTCTTGTAAATTCCAAAAAAAAAGACATAGCTGCACATAGGGATACATTCACTCCCTTTCAACAGTACTTACTTGTACTCAGTAGATCTTTTCCAGATCAGGACCACCTTGAAGCCTTCAGCTCTCAGTCTCTTTGGGCGTAAGATTATGAACTCTCTGGCAGCCAAGGGGGAACTCACAGGCATCACCCTGTCTTGTCCCAGTAAGATACAGGCATCACCCTGTTATCGTTTGTGACATTGCCAATTGAGATCGCACGCAGCAGCACAGTAGTCGCACTCCTTCTTTCAGAAGAGCACTTGCATGCCTTGATGGCAGCCTTAAAGAGGTGGTGTGCCCATCAGCAAGCAGATCTGCTGCTACTTCAGCTGGGCAATCTTGTCTTGGCAGACTCTCGGTCAGAGTTCCTACAGTGGGAGGAACGGGAGGGCAACAGCAGCAGCAGCAGCAGCAACAGAGCTGGCACGAGCCAAGCTCAATGATGCAGGTTAGCACAAACTGTGACAGACCTTCATGCTTGCAACACAGAGGTCTTTCATACCTCCCGCAAGTGCGTAATATGCTGCGGTATTTCTGATAAGCAGAAAACAAAAGCTGCTTCCATTCAGGAGCTGCATTTACATGCCAACCAGTTAAATATGTGTACTCGCACATTGATTCGATCTGTATTGACAGACGCTTTCAACTCAGCCATACCATTTGTCAAGTTCTGACAGGCTATGTTATGTTCCTTGAACATCATTCAAGAGGCTACTACTGCAGCCGGCGGCCTAGGATGAAATGCTGCAGGAGAGCCTGCGGCAGAGCCTGCTATTGTCATGGGTAAGACTTCATCTCCCATTGGGTCAAATTTGAAAATCCTAGCCGTTTTCTAGACCAGCTCATGCCAGTCGAGCAAAGCATCTGCTTTTGAGTTGCTTCAGCAATTTGGCACCTTTCAAGTAGTGACTAAAGCGAGCATGCTGCCAATTTGGCGCGAGGATACATGCAGACATATTAGGCACATCCAGTTTTCTATCCAACTGGAATTCAGCCTTATGCTGTCCTTTGCCGAAGCATGTAGGAAGCAATGTTTGTTTGTAAATCCCTGCTCAACGTTACATTTCGTATAAGGCCTTTTGAGCGCTGCAGCGGCTTCAGCACAAGTTTCAGTTAGCTTTGCAGCGGCTGTAGTGCTTGCATCTTACGCATCTCTAACTCAAGAGGTGCAGCCTGTAAAGCAGGGCAAGACTCTTCAGCAACTGGTGACTTTTTTTTTGGAATTTACAAGACCAAAAGGTACATAGATACTTTGGGAGTTCACAGCTGGGAACCTCCCGGAACCAGCCGTTATGCTCAACACCAGAGATCAGCAACTGGTGACTTTACTTGAGTCTTCAAGTTAAGTCCACTTACTCTAGCCCTGTACTCCCAATTCACAGGGAGGTGCCCTTGTACCCCTCTGGGTTGCCATTCATTATGGCATTGGTGCATTCAGCCACAATTGACCAGGCTTGAAACAGCCCAAGCACAGCGCAGGCTTTTTGCTGGTGGCACCAGGAGCAGAGGTGCTTAGACCTCTCAATGGACTCGCCATTGGCATTGGTGCAAGTGTCTGCCTTGCAAACAGCGCCATAGCACCTGTGCGCTCAACCGTGCCCTGGAACTTTGATTACTGCTTTCAGCAGCTGAGTCAGGCAAAACTTCTTTTCAGGAAACTGTTCAGTCTGCCCTGACTTGCTTTCTGTCCTTGTGAAGGTCACGGCCCTCAGGACCTCTCTGCTTATACACACCCTTAGCTCATCTGCATGGGTGGACATATCATCAGAAATGTAAGCGGAGATGTATGCAATCATTGCATAATAGCTTAGTCCACCTTAATTTGGTATAGAAAGGCTTCAGCCCGGACAAGAGGCGGTGGATCTTATCAGCTACGTAACCCCACCTAGGGAGCAATAGCTAGCATTCTTCGGACTCACGAAGATACATACTACCGATGCAGGGTCAATTTATTCTGTATCAGATCCCTGTCTTATCTCGAGCTACCAATTCAGGTTTATATGCTCGATGCGCTCATTCATGTAGCGCAGGAATTCCTCAAAGCTGGTAGGAGGACGAATTTCCAGCCATGTACATAATCCAGCTTCTGCCGTCATTAATTTAGAGTTGTTCCTCTCAGGTAACTCTGTACTATATAGTACTGACTGGCATGTCTTAGCCTCGCTGTCCCTGTCCTGTATTCTGTATGTATCTTAGTGTGGAGGCATGTTTGAGCCCCTCCTTGCCATTTGCCGTGTTTGCCCTGCGTCTGGTAGGCTGTGATAACGTGTGTTGCTCATCTCTGGTGTTGAGCATAACGGCTGGTTCCGGGAGGTTCCCAGCTGTGAACTCCCAAAGTATCTATGTACCTTTTGGTCTTATAAATTCCACAAAAAAAAGTACTGACTGGCAGGTCTGAGGGGACATTCATCACTTTGATATACATCTGTACTTCATTTTTCCATTCATGGAAGCGACCACTAGCACCATGTAAAAGTGCTCGGCTTTTTGATAACCTTTCTCAGGTCTACTTTGGCTTAAAGCTTTCAGCAGCTGCCAATCTGGAACTATATGCTGCGTCTGCGCGTCTATGGATCTATAAGCTGCGTCTGTGGGTCTATATGTCTATGGGTCTATGGGCAGCGTCTGTAGGTCTAGGCGTCTGTGGTCTATAGGCTGCGTCTATCTGTCTGTGGGTCTATGGGTGGCATATATGTTGTCACCGCTTTTCTTTCTACTACAGGCATCCCTGCTACAGGGCCTGTCGTACTCAGATGTCTGACTCTCAGCAGCACATGATTACACTTTCTTCACCAAACACACACAGAGACAGCTTGCTCACTCAGCAGGCTGCAGATAAGCAGGATTATCATGAGAGGTGAAGCTCAGGCAATACATCACATCCCTCTCAACCTCAGTAAACTCACAGGCCACCTTGCCCCTGAACTGCTGCAGCCGGCTGTAGGAGTAATACAGATAGTAGCACTTCACCACGCTGCTCTCTTCCCCCACAGCAATCTCATAGATAAACTTCAACAGCTGCAGCAGCTTAGCCAACCTAGCTCGCAGGGGCGTCCCCGCCTTCATGCCATCCTTGTGGTGGTACATGCTGGGATTCAACCTCACCACATACACCTTCCCCTCCTTAAACCTGGCATTCTTGAACCAGTTAATCCTGAACACATCCTCCACCAACCCATTCTGCTTATGCTCGTACGGATCATACTCTACAATGATGTACCTCTTCTCAGGCCTATCCAACAGATACACCACATTGTCCACCCTCTTGTACGGATACATGAGCCCACTAGTCACCTCAGGCTGGTAGCTATACACCCCTGCCGGCAACACACTCCTCATGTCCCTGTCCTGTATTCTGTCTTTATCTTAGTGTGGAGGCATGTTTGAGCCCCTCCTTGCCATTTGCCGTGTTTGCCCTGCGTCTGGTAGGCTGTGATTTTTTTTTTAATTTTTTTTTTGGAATTTACAAGACCAAAAGGTACATAGATACTTTGGGAGTTCACAGCTGGGAACCTCCTGGAACCAGCCGTTATGCTCAACACCAGAGATGAGCAACACACGTTATCACAGCCTACCAGACGCAGGGCAAACACGGCAAATGGCAAGGAGGGGCTCAAACATGCCTCCACACTAAGATAAAGACAGAATACAGGACAGGGACAGCGAGGCGGAGACAGGCTAAGGCCACGCAGTAAAGCTATGAGGGCAGAGAGATGCAACAACATACAGAGAGTGCTCTTAAGACATGCATACCTGAAACAAACCCACGGGCGAATGCAGAAACACACCTTACAACGCAGACACTAGGACCACCTAGGACCACCTAATCAGAACTGAAAAACCCTAGACAACCAGTGCGGTAAAAAAGGCCCACAGGCCCACCTAGAGAGCCCGGGAGAGCACACTGCCAGAATTGTCCCCAAACCCTGATGAGTTATGCAGGCCCCCAAACCCCTGACTACCCTTAAAGTGGCATACCTGGCACCGAGAACCTTGAGAGCTTTAAGACCATCCGAGGTTGGCCGCCCACAACAAGCTGAGTGGAGGCAAGCAAGTGGTAGGCTGTGATAACGTGTGTTGCTCATCTCTGGTGTTGAGCATAACGGCTGGTTCCAGGAGGTTCCCAGCTGTGAACTCGCAAAGTATCTATGTACCTTTTGGTCTTGTAAATTCCAAAAAAAAAAAAAAACACTCCTCATGTTCCCCTCCAACCACTCGCTGAAGAACCTATGCATCCTCTTGTTCCTTGGGTCTGGCCCACCCAACCCAACGCTCACCATGGCTGGAGTGTTGGTAGGGTTTGCTGCTGCTGCTGCTTCCACGGCCAGCACTCCCGGCCTGAAAGGGCCCAGATCCACGCCTGTCAGCTTGGAGATCCAGTGATCATCGGGAGTGATGGGATCTTCTGACGTCACCTCCGTCTCATCATCCACATCATCAGTGACGTTGATGGTTCTGCGCCGGCGCCTGGGCTTGGGCTTGGACTTTGCCTTGGACAGTTTGGCTTTGGGCTTGAGGATAGCAGGTGCAGACTTGGGCTTGGGGGCTGGGAGGGTCTCAGGCTCTGGCATGGGCACTGGCGGACTCGCTGTCTCGGGCTCAGGTACTGAAGGGGAACTTTCTTCTTTTTGGGCTTTGGAGGCACCAGCACCCACCCACCAGGCACTAGGGGCGGTACGGTTACGACGCTGGGGCTTCATGGTGTTACAACGTCTGTGCGTCTGCGCGTCTGCAAGACTAAGAGAAAGAGGGCTCCCCCTGCTCCTGCTCACGCTTATATAGCTTTCCTGAGAGGCTCTGGCAGGCAGACCGTTGCTTCGCCGTTGGAATACAGTTGGACGGCGGTTGCTGACGCGGCTCCGGAACCCGTCCGGCTCGGACCGTACGTCACCGCCGGCGGCGTCACCGGTACGAACTTCACAGGGCCGGGCGGCGGTCACCGGGGTCACCTGGTGTGTATCCGTTCACGGTGGAGTCAACCCTGACTGGGTTCGCCACCACATTGGCACTGGGAGTCGTAACACCCATTTCCCATACACACGGGAATCAATTCTGGCAGTGTGCTCTCCATGGCTCTCTAGGTGGGCCTGTGGGCCATTTTTACCGCACCGGTTTACCGCACCGTAAATTCCACAAAAAAAAACAATTTTTACCGTACTGGTTGTCTAGGGATTTTCAGTTCTGATTAGGTGGTCCTCGGTGGTCCTAGTGTCTGAGTTGTAAGGTGTGTTTCTGCATTCGCCCGTGTGGTTGTTTAAGGTATGCATGTCTTAAGAGCACTCTCTGTATGTTGTTGCATCTCTCTGCTCTCATAGCTTTAATGCGTGGCCTTACCATGTCTCCGCCTCGCTGTCCCTGTCCTGTATTCTGTATGTATCTTTTTTTTTCTTTTTTTTTTTGGAATTTACAAGACCAAAAGGTACATAGATACGTTGGGAGTTCACAGCTGGTAGGCTGTGATAACGTGTGTTGCTCATCTCTGGTGTTGCGCATAACGGCTGGTTCCAGGAGGTTCCCAGCTGTGAACTCCCAAAGTATTTTTGTACCTTTTGGTCTTGTAAATTTAAAAAAAATGCCAGTAGGCCCATGGGTACCCACAATGGATGGGTGGCTGCCCAGGGTCAAACCCCAGGATTTAGGGAGGCTCACTTGGGCACCCCTTATTGTATGTTATCACGGCACAGCCTTTGGCAGCTATGTGTAGGAAGCTTTTTTTTTTGGACCCCCTATGCACCAGCATGCAGATGACACTACAATCCACATGTCCACGGGGGTGCTGAGGTGCCATCTGGGAGCAGAATGGCGGAAATCCTACCCTCTTGTTGCAGCTTCCTACACATAGCTGCCAAAGGCTGTGCCGTGATAACATACAATAAGGGGGACAGTGGGCTGCCCTGGGCACAACCAGCTAAAATAGGAAAGGGTCGGGATGTCCAGCCATTGAACACCACCAGACCTCTGGTACCTTGGAGCAAAAGAGACACCCACCTACGGGCCGCAAGGGGAACGACGAGGGCCTCCATGCAGCGGTCTAACCAGCCTCTATGCACCCGATCATAGGCTTTATTATAATCTAACCCTACAATGCAAGCAGCCGCTTGGGTTGCTTGTACATACTCCAATTCCTCAAGGTGGAACAACACGTTGTCCCCAATCCACCGGCCTGGGACAAAGGCCGTCTGTGTACCATCAATCACCGTGTCCAGTGCGTTACCCATACGGAGCACCATCACCTTAGCTACTAGCTTCACATCACAGTTGAGCAGTGTGATGGGTCTATAGCTGTCAGGGTCATCTCTGGGTTTACCCCCTTCCTTGTAGACAAGCACAACCAACCCAGTTTGACTGCCCTCAGAAAGCTGGGGGGATGTGTCTGCAGAGAGGAAGGGCTCATTAAAAGCTGCTATCATCGGCCCCTCCAGCAGCGACCAAAAAGCCTGGTAAAACTCGTAGGGCAGCCCATCACAGCTGGGCATGGTTCCTTTAGGGG
The DNA here is from genome assembly GCA_963556185.1 of Pseudopediastrum boryanum. NCBI lineage: Eukaryota > Viridiplantae > Chlorophyta > Chlorophyceae > Sphaeropleales > Hydrodictyaceae > Pseudopediastrum > Pseudopediastrum boryanum. Next base: position 3,025,187 of record OY744498.1, on the reverse strand, counting down.
AAGCTTTCAAGGCCTTCTCCAAGCATGTCGCTGTCAGGCGGCCATCAGGCGAAGGACCTGTGCAGGATGCTTGCGCTTCCGCATCCAAGGATGCGTCAAGAGCTTGGAGTAGGGTATCCTGAGCAGCTACATCTACAGCTGCAGGGTGGAACAAGCCAGTAGGAAGGGACCCATCAAAGAAATCCGCTAAGAGACCCTTAGCTTGGTTGACCCCCGCAACCGTTGACAAGTCCGCAGGTGGCCCTCCTGCAGGGTTTCGGATGAGCCGCATTGGTTGGCTATCCTTAGTCTCTCTACCTAGGCGATGGAATCACATGGTGCCTTGCTCTCCATAAGCCCCCCATAGAGCATCCAGTGTTAATCCCTGCTTTGAGACCTGAGCCTCATCATGCTGTTGCAATGCTTTGATAGCTTGCTGCATGTTGGAGGCTACAACAGAGCTAGCAGGATTGTTCTGAAAGGCTACCCGTGTGGAATGCAATGCCTGTTCCAACTCCCCCCTCTCCCTCCGTCTATCCGCAGCACGGCTGTAGCAGTAAGCCAAAGTGCAAAGCTTGATGGATACCTTCAAATCGCTCCACAGATCCATGGCCCCTAGCCCATTCGTGGGTTGGGCCAAGTAGTCCTGGATATGCGTTGTCATGTGCTCTAGAAATTCCTGCACCCCAAGGAGGTAGGTGGGGAAAACCCATGACCTTTTCCCCACCAATGGCTCCTGTGGGGGCTTAAGCTCCACGGCCGCCGCTGCATGATCCCCTGGCACCTGCCCATACAAGTGCGCACAAGAGGCCAACCACTGAGCATCCAACACCTCTTGACGGGGGTCTGCACAACTCATTAGGGGTTGGGGTCAATTCTGGCAGTGTGCCCTCCAGGGTTCTCTAGGTGGGCCTGTGGGCCATTTTTACCGCACTGGTTGTCTAGGGTTTTTCCGTTCTGATTAGGTGGTCCTAGGTGGTCCTAGTGTCTGAGTTGTAAGGTGTGTTTCTGCATTCGCCCGTGGGGTTGTTTCAGGTATGCATGTCTTATGCGCACTCTCTGTATGTTGTTGCATCTCTCTGCCCTCATAGCTTTAATGCGTGGCCTTAGCATGTCTTCACCTCGCTGTCCCTGTCCTGTATTCTGTATGTGTCTTAGTGTGGAGGCATGTTTGAGCCCCTCCTTGCCATTTGCCGTGTTTGCCCTGCGTCTGGTAGGCTGTGATAACGTGTGTTGCTCATCTCTGGTGTTGAGCATAACGGCTGGTTCCGGGAGGTTCCCAGCTGTGAACTCCCAACGTATCTATGTACCTTTTGGTCTTGTAAATTCCAACAACAAAACAAAAAAAAAACAATCCAACACCTCTTGAAAAAAAAATCCAACACCTCTTGAGAAATCAACCACCGTGTGGTGCGACCTGAAGAGACAACATGGTATCTATGTACCTTTATGGATTGTTGCTGCCGTTGCTGGGCTGTAGGAGTAGCTCCCCTAGGAGCAGTTTCAGGGGTAGTGCCTGTGCTATCAATGTCCATGGCACTGGGCAACCTGGGCCCTGCAAGCCTACCCCAGTGCTGCTCTTGTGAGCCCCATGTACCAGGGGGGCGGTCAGCCAGCCTCATCAACGCTTCCCCCTGCTGCACAAGTGCTTGGAAGTCTGCTGCTGAGATGAGAGGGAAGGGTGCGGGCGTGGGGTCCACTTGCATAGCAGTGGAGCCATTACTAGGATCTTCCTGCCTTGTCACCCCTCCTCTAGCTGGATCCTCCCTGTCCCTTGTGCTAGCAGGAGGCTCTGAGGCCACGGAGGGCCGAGCAGGCGGTGGTGGTGGCGGTGGGGGGGATGGAGTGCCTACTGGAATGAACCCCCGTTGTTGTGGGTCCCGACCCTCTACACCAACGAACACCCTCTTCCCATTCTCTAGAAAGAGGTGGTCGGGCAGTAACTGCAGCTTGTGGTCGCCTGCTGGTGCATCTACAAAGGCAACTATGAAATCAGAGCGCCCTACAGCCCTAACCTCTCTGCTGGCCAACACCCGTGTGCCGAAAAACTCTGCCACTACCCCCCAAAAAAAAAAAAAACTCTGCCCCTACCAAGGTACTAGCATTTTCATAGCCTGCGCATGTGAGCAAGGTTTCTGTGATGCCTTGGACTTCGTACCCAGCGGGGAGGTCACAGATGAGTACAGATTGAGCCCCTCCTTGCCATTTGCCGTGTTTGCCCTGCGTCTGGTAGGCTGTGATAACGTGTGTTGCTCATCTCTGGTGTTGAGCATAACGGCTGGTTCCGGGAGGTTCCCAGCTGTGAACTCCCAAAGTATCTATGTACCTTTTGGTCTTGTACATTCCAAAAAAAAAAAACTCGAACAGTACCTACGGGTCGCAAGGAGGGTGCATAGCGAGCGTGCAGTGTGAACCCCTCCACAGCAGCCCCTTCTCTCACCCATTT
>OY744498.1:2997014-3022562 GCA_963556185.1 Pseudopediastrum boryanum | reverse complement strand
AAAATCCATATCCATATCCGCTTTAACATGGTCAGCCGCAAGAGGTTCCACAGGCTGGAGAGTTGTTGAGGCGGGGCCCATGTAACCTGATCATCTGCCAGCAGAACATGGGGCAGCATGGGTGGGGCAGGATGCTGTGGGTCGATTAAACCCCAGAGGTGACACAACCACTCTAAAGCCCGATGACATGGGGCACACTCGAAGAAGAGGTGATGGAGTGTTTCCAAAGGCCTCAGTGGCAATGTGGTGCAGCCAAGGTTGCTGCATCGCGCGTTAGAGAGAGCTGGATCCCCAGGCGGAAAAAACACAACTGTAGCTCCACCACATGGGAGGGCAGCATGGAGCAAGCGCCAAGCAAACACCCGCGTGGACCGGGGGAGCCGTTTATGTGCGGCTCGCCTCCAAGCTTTGCACCAAGAGGGAGAGGCCACATCCTCATCACTAAGAGGGGCCCCAACAGGATCGCATGTATCATCAATGAGTGGGAAAAGGATAGCTGCATGTGCTGCCTGTTGTACCAGGCGTTGCTGGGTAACCGCAGCTGCGCGGTTCTCCACCCGTTGGCGGACATGCTGGCGAGGAGGAGAGGGGTCAAACCAAGAAGCATGATAGATGGGAGCTAGATCCGCAGCTGGCACAGGTGGACGACCAACCCCACTACCACCAGCCGCTGCTAGAGCCTCCTCAAACCGACGCTTCTGGCGGGAGGCAATATTTGTGACAGCGGAGATCAAGGCTGGTCCCGAGCCCCCTCCCTCACCCCAAAGCTTGGGGCGCAAGCCTGCCCCTGGAACCCACCCCGGCGCCTTTCGGCAGTGCCATTGGATAATCCGGGAGGTGGCCAACTTTACCTCATACGTCAGGAGAGTAGCCGACCCCAAGCACCACACACTAGGGTCTATTTGGATGCTGTCCCATGATCCCACAAGATATTTAATCACAGCCTCTGGGTCCGACGGGTGGGGAGTGTCCACCACACATGCAGGCTGCCAAAGAAGAGCTGGTGGGGCCACCAAGCACGCCTGAAGCTGGTGGGTAGCGAGAACCTTGAAATATTGGGTTGAGCCCACCCCTACACGACGAGCATATGTCCTTGCACTGTTGACCGCCCATGGGCAGTCAGAAGGCCCACTAAGCTTGGCTGACCATGTGGCCGGGAGCTTTAGGAGAGTCAAGGAGGCAGCAGGAACCTGGCCCAACAAGGAGTGGCCGCGCAGCTCCTGTGGGAGGGAGGCAGATGGGAAAAAATCCATATCCATATCCGCTTTAACATGGTCAGCCGCAAGAGGTTCCACAGGCTGGAGAGTTGTTGAGGCGGGGCCCATGTAACCTGATCATCTGCCAGCAGAACATGGGGCAGCATGGGTGGGGCAGGATGCTCTGGGTCGATTAAACCCCAGAGGTGACACAGCCACTCTACAGCCCGATGACATGGGGGAGACTCGAAGAAGAGGTGGTGGAGCGTTTCCAAAGGCCTCAGAGGCAATGTGGTGCAGCCAAATTCCAAAAAAAAAAAAAAAAAATGTGGTGCAGCCAAGGTTGCTGCATCGCGCGTTAGAGAGAGCTGGATCCCCAGGCGGAAAAGACACAACTGTAGTCCCACCACATGGGAGGGCAGCATGGAGCAAGCGCCAAGCAAACACCCGCGTGCGCTGGGGGAGCCGTTTATGTGCGGCTCGCCTCCAAGCTTTGCACCATTCTGGCAGTGTGCTCTCCAGGGCTCTCTAGGTGGGCCTGTGGGCCTTTTTTACCGCACTGGTTGTCTAGGGTTTTTCAGTTCTGATTAGGTGGTCCTAGGTGGTCCTAGTGTCTGAGTTGTAAGGTGTGTTTCTGCATTCGCCCGTGGGTTTGTTTCAGGTATGCATGTCTTATGAGCACTCTCTGTATGTTGTTGCATCTCTCTGCCCTCATAGCTTTAATGCGTGGCCTTAGCATGTCTCCGCCTCGCTGTCCCTGTCCTGTATTCTGTATGTATCTTAGTGTGGAGGCATGTTTGAGCCCCTCCTTGCCATTTGCCGTGTTTGCCCTGCGTCTGGTAGGCTGTGATAACGTGTGTTGCTCATCTCTGGTGTTGAGCATAACGGCTGGTTCCGGGAGGTTCCCAGCTGTGAACTCCCAAAGTATCTATGTACCTTTTGGTCTTGTAAATTCCAAAAAAAAAAAAAAAAAAAAGAAGCATGATAGATGGGAGCTAGATCCGCAGCTGGCACAGGTGGACGACCAACCCCACTACCACCAGCCGCTGCTAGAGCCTCCTCAAACCGACGCTTCTGGCGGGAGGCAATATTTGTGACAGCGGAGATCAAGGCTGGTCCCGAGCCCCCTCCCTCACCCCAAAGCTTGGGGCGCAAGCCTGCCCCTGGAACCCACCCCGGCGCCTTTCGGCAGTGCCATTGGATAATCCGGGAGGTGGCCAACTTTACCTCATACGTCAGGAGAGTAGCCGACCCCAAGCACCACACACTAGGGTCTATTTGGATGCTGTCCCATGATCCCACAAGATATTTAATCACAGCCTCTGGGTCCGACGGGTGGGGAGTGTCCACCACACATGCAGGCTGCCAAAGAAGAGCTGGTGGGGCCACCAAGCACGCCTGAAGCTGGTGGGTAGCGAGAACCTTGAAATATTGGGTTGAGCCCACCCCTACACGACGAGCATATGTCCTTGCACTGTTGACCGCCCATGGGCAGTCAGAAGGCCCACTAAGCTTGGCTGACCATGTGGCCGGGAGCTTTAGGAGAGTCAAGGAGGCAGCAGGAACCTGGCCCAACAAGGAGTGGCCGCGCAGCTCCTGTGGGAGGGAGGCAGATGGGAAAAAATCCATATCCATATCCGCTTTAACATGGTCAGCCGCAAGAGGTTCCACAGGCTGGAGAGTTGTTGAGGCGGGGCCCATGTAACCTGATCATCTGCCAGCAGAACATGGGGCAGCATGGGTGGGGCAGGATGCTGTGGGTCGATTAAACCCCAGAGGTGACACAACCACTCTAAAGCCCGATGACATGGGGCACACTCGAAGAAGAGGTGATGGAGTGTTTCCAAAGGCCTCAGTGGCAATGTGGTGCAGCCAAGGTTGCTGCATCGCGCGTTAGAGAGAGCTGGATCCCCAGGCGGAAAAAACACAACTGTAGCTCCACCACATGGGAGGGCAGCATGGAGCAAGCGCCAAGCAAACACCCGCGTGGACCGGGGGAGCCGTTTATGTGCGGCTCGCCTCCAAGCTTTGCACCAAGAGGGAGAGGCCACATCCTCATCACTAAGAGGGGCCCCAACAGGATCGCATGTATCATCAATGAGTGGGAAAAGGATAGCTGCATGTGCTGCCTGTTGTACCAGGCGTTGCTGGGTAACCGCAGCTGCGCGGTTCTCCACCCGTTGGCGGACATGCTGGCGAGGAGGAGAGGGGTCAAACCAAGAAGCATGATAGATGGGAGCTAGATCCGCAGCTGGCACAGGTGGACGACCAACCCCACTACCACCAGCCGCTGCTAGAGCCTCCTCAAACCGACGCTTCTGGCGGGAGGCAATATTTGTGACAGCGGAGATCAAGGCTGGTCCCGAGCCCCCTCCCTCACCCCAAAGCTTGGGGCGCAAGCCTGCCCCTGGAACCCACCCCGGCGCCTTTCGGCAGTGCCATTGGATAATCCGGGAGGTGGCCAACTTTACCTCATACGTCAGGAGAGTAGCCGACCCCAAGCACCACACACTAGGGTCTATTTGGATGCTGTCCCATGATCCCACAAGATATTTAATCACAGCCTCTGGGTCCGACGGGTGGGGAGTGTCCACCACACATGCAGGCTGCCAAAGAAGAGCTGGTGGGGCCACCAAGCACGCCTGAAGCTGGTGGGTAGCGAGAACCTTGAAATATTGGGTTGAGCCCACCCCTACACGACGAGCATATGTCCTTGCACTGTTGACCGCCCATGGGCAGTCAGAAGGCCCACTAAGCTTGGCTGACCATGTGGCCGGGAGCTTTAGGAGAGTCAAGGAGGCAGCAGGAACCTGGCCCAACAAGGAGTGGCCGCGCAGCTCCTGTGGGAGGGAGGCAGATGGGAAAAAATCCATATCCATATCCGCTTTAACATGGTCAGCCGCAAGAGGTTCCACAGGCTGGAGAGTTGTTGAGGCGGGGCCCATGTAACCTGATCATCTGCCAGCAGAACATGGGGCAGCATGGGTGGGGCAGGATGCTGTGGGTCGATTAAACCCCAGAGGTGACACAACCACTCTAAAGCCCGATGACATGGGGCACACTCGAAGAAGAGGTGATGGAGTGTTTCCAAAGGCCTCAGTGGCAATGTGGTGCAGCCAAGGTTGCTGCATCGCGCGTTAGAGAGAGCTGGATCCCCAGGCGGAAAAAACACAACTGTAGCTCCACCACATGGGAGGGCAGCATGGAGCAAGCGCCAAGCAAACACCCGCGTGGACCGGGGGAGCCGTTTATGTGCGGCTCGCCTCCAAGCTTTGCACCAAGAGGGAGAGGCCACATCCTCATCACTAAGAGGGGCCCCAACAGGATCGCATGTATCATCAATGAGTGGGAAAAGGATAGCTGCATGTGCTGCCTGTTGTACCAGGCGTTGCTGGGTAACCGCAGCTGCGCGGTTCTCCACCCGTTGGCGGACATGCTGGCGAGGAGGAGAGGGGTCAAACCAAGAAGCATGATAGATGGGAGCTAGATCCGCAGCTGGCACAGGTGGACGACCAACCCCACTACCACCAGCCGCTGCTAGAGCCTCCTCAAACCGACGCTTCTGGCGGGAGGCAATATTTGTGACAGCGGAGATCAAGGCTGGTCCCGAGCCCCCTCCCTCACCCCAAAGCTTGGGGCGCAAGCCTGCCCCTGGAACCCACCCCGGCGCCTTTCGGCAGTGCCATTGGATAATCCGGGAGGTGGCCAACTTTACCTCATACGTCAGGAGAGTAGCCGACCCCAAGCACCACACACTAGGGTCTATTTGGATGCTGTCCCATGATCCCACAAGATATTTAATCACAGCCTCTGGGTCCGACGGGTGGGGAGTGTCCACCACACATGCAGGCTGCCAAAGAAGAGCTGGTGGGGCCACCAAGCACGCCTGAAGCTGGTGGGTAGCGAGAACCTTGAAATATTGGGTTGAGCCCACCCCTACACGACGAGCATATGTCCTTGCACTGTTGACCGCCCATGGGCAGTTAGAAGGCCCACTAAGCTTGGCTGACCATGTGGCCGGGAGCTTTAGGAGAGTCAAGGAGGCAGCAGGAACCTGGCCCAACAAGGAGTGGCCGCGCAGCTCCTGTGGGAGGGAGGCAGATGGGAAAAAATCCATATCCATATCCGCTTTAACATGGTCAGCCGCAAGAGGTTCCACAGGCTGGAGAGTTGTTGAGGCGGGGCCCATGTAACCTGATCATCTGCCAGCAGAACATGGGGCAGCATGGGTGGGGCAGGATGCTCTGGGTCGATTAAACCCCAGAGGTGACACAGCCACTCTACAGCCCGATGACATGGGGGAGACTCGAAGAAGAGGTGGTGGAGCGTTTCCAAAGGCCTCAGTGGCAATGTGGTGCAGCCAAGGTTGCTGCATCGCGCGTTAGAGAGAGCTGGATCCCCAGGCGGAAAAGACACAACTGTAGTCCCACCACATGGGAGGGCAGCATGGAGCAAGCGCCAAGCAAACACCCGCGTGCGCTGGGGGAGCCGTTTATGTGCGGCTCGCCTCCAAGCTTTGCACCATTCTGGCAGTGTGCTCTCCAGGGCTCTCTAGGTGGGCCTGTGGGCCTTTTTTACCGCACTGGTTGTCTAGGGTTTTTCAGTTCTGATTAGGTGGTCCTAGGTGGTCCTAGTGTCTGAGTTGTAAGGTGTGTTTCTGCATTCGCCCGTGGGTTTGTTTCAGGTATGCATGTCTTAAGAGCACTCTCTGTATGTTGTTGCATCTCTCTGCCCTCATAGCTTTACTGCGTGGCCTTAGCCTGTCTCCGCCTCGCTGTCCCTGTCCTGTATTCTGTCTTTATCTTAGTGTGGAGGCATGTTTGAGCCCCTCCTTGCCATTTGCCGTGTTTGCCCTGCGTCTGGTAGGCTGTGATAACGTGTGTTGCTCATCTCTGGTGTTGAGCATAACGGCTGGTTCCAGGAGGTTCCCAGCTGTGAACTCCCAAAGTTCCTATGTACCTTTTGGTCTTGTAAATTCCAAAAAAAAAAAAAGCTTTGCACCTAGAGGGAGAGGCCACATCCTCATCACTAAGAGGAGCCCCAACTGTGAACTCCCAAAGCATCTATGTACCTTTTGGTCTTGTCAATTCCAAAAAAAAAAATAAAAAAAATAAGAGGAGCCACAACAGGATCGCATGTATCATCAATGAGTGGCCCCCCCACTCAAAAAAAATTCCAAAAAAAAAATGAGTGGCCCCCCCATTCTGGCAGTGTGCTCTCCAGGGCTCTCTAGGTGGGCCTGTGGGCCTTTTTTTACCGCACTGGTTGTCTAGGGTTTTTCCGTTCTGATTAGGTGGTCCTAGGTGGTCCTAGTGTCTGAGTTGTAAGGTGTGTTTCTGCATTCGCCCGTGGGTTTGTTTCAGGTCTGCATGTCTTAAGAGCACTCTCTGTATGTTGTTGCATCTCTCTGCCCTCATAGCTTTTTTTTTTTTTTTTTTTTTTTTTGGAATTTACAAGACCAAAAGGTACATAGATACTTTGGGAGTTCACAGCTGGGAACCTCCCGGAACCAGCCGTTATGCTCAACACCAGAGATGAGCAACACACGTTATCACCCTCATAGCTTTACTGCGTGGCCTTAGCCTGTCTCCGCCTCGCTGTCCCTGTCCTGTATTCTGTCTTTATCTTAGTGTGGAGGCATGTTTGAGCCCCTCCTTGCCATTTGCCGTGTTTGCCCTGCGTCTGGTAGGCTGTGATAACGTGTGTTGCTCATCTCTGGTGTTGAGCATAACGGCTGGTTCCAGGAGGTTCCCAGCTGTGAACTCCCAAAGTATCTATGTACCTTTTGGTCTTGTAAATTCCAAAAAAAAAAAAAGCTTTGCACCTAGAGGGAGAGGCCACATCCTCATCACTAAGAGGAGCCCCAACTGTGAACTCCCAAAGCATCTATGTACCTTTTGGTCTTGTCAATTCCAAAAAAAAATAAAAAAAATAAGAGGAGCCACAACAGGATCGCATGTATCATCAATGAGTGGCCCCCCCACTCAAAAAAAATTCCAAAAAAAAATGAGTGGCCCCCCCATTCTGGCAGTGTGCTCTCCAGGGCTCTCTAGGTGGGCCTGTGGGCCTTTTTTTACCGCACTGGTTGTCTAGGGTTTTTCAGTTCTGATTAGGTGGTCCTAGGTGGTCCTAGTGTCTGAGTTGTAAGGTGTGTTTCTGCATTCGCCCGTGGGTTTGTTTCAGGTATGCATGTCTTAAGAGCACTCTCTGTATGTTGTTGCATCTCTCTGCCCTCATAGCTTTACTGCGTGGCCTTAGCCTGTGTCCGCCTCGCTGTCCCTGTCCTGTATTCTGTCTTTATCTTAGTGTGGAGGCATGTTTGAGCCCCTCCTTGCCATTTGCCGTGTTTGCCCTGCGTCTGGTAGGCTGTGATAACGTGTGTTGCTCATCTCTGGTGTTGAGCAAAAAAAAGAAAAAAAAAGAAAAAAAAGAGAAAAAAAAGAAAAAAAGAAAAAAAAATCTCTGGTGTTGAGCATAACGGCTGGTTCCAGGAGGTTCCCAGCTGTGAACTCCCAAAGTATCTATGTACCTTTTGGTCTTGTACATTCCAAAAAAAAATGAGTGGGAAAAGGATAGCTGCATGTGCTGCCTGTTGTACCAGGCGTTGCTGGGTAACCGCAGCTGCGCGGTTCTCCACCCGTTGGCGGACATGCTGGCGAGGAGGAGAGGGGTCAAACCAAGAAGCATGATAGATGGGAGCCAGATCCGCAGCTGGCACAGGTGGACGACCAACCCCACTACCACCCGCCGCTGCTAGAGCCTCCTCAAACCGGCGCTTTTGGCGGGAGGCAATATTTGTTACAGCACTGGTTGCCTAGGGTTTTTCAGTTCTGATTAGGTGGTCCTAGTGTCTGAGTTGTAAGGTGTGTTTCTGCATTCGCCCGTGGAGTTGTTTCAGGTCTGCATGTCTTAAGAGCACTCTCTGTATGTTGTTGCATCTCTCTGCCCTCATAGCTTTAATGCGTGGCCTTAGCATGTCTTCGCCTCGCTGTCCCTGTCCTGTATTCTGTATGTATCTTAGTGTGGAGGCATATTTGAGCCCCTCCTTGCCATTTGCCGTGTTTGCCCTGCGTCTGGTAGGCTGTGATAACGTGTGTTGCTCATCTCTGGTGTTGAGCATAACGGCTGGTTCCGGGAGGTTCCCAGCTGTGAACTCCCAAAGTATCTATGTACCTTTTGGTCTTGTAAATTCCCCCCCCCCCCAAAAAAAGACCGACAAGGCTCCTCCTTGCCATTTGCCGTGTTTGCCCTGCGTCTGGTAGCCCCTGTGATAACGTGTGTTGCTCATCTCTTGGTGTTGAGCATAACGGCTGGTTCCAGGAGGTTCCCAGCTGTGAACTCCTAAAGTATCTATGTACCTTTTGGTCTTGTAAATTCCCAAAAAAACATAAAAAGACCAAAAGGCTGTTTGAGCCCCTCCTTGCCATTTGCCGTGTTTGCCCTGCGTCTGGTAGGCTGTGATAACGTGTGTTGCTCATCTCTGGTGATGTGCATAACGGCTGGTTCCGGGAGGTTCCCAGCTGTGAACTCCCAAAGTATCTATGTACCTTTTGGTCTTGTAAATTCCGACAAGGCTGTTTGAGCCCCTCCTTGCCATTTGCCGTGTTTGCCCTGCGTCTGGTAGGCTGTGATAACGTGTGTAAATTCCAAAAAAATAACTCTCTGGTGATGAGCATAACGGCTGGTTCCTGGAGGTTCCCAGCTGTGAACTCCCAAAGTATCTATGTACCTTTTGGTCTTGTAAATTCCCAAAAAACAATCATCCTAATCAACCCCCCACTCGTATAAAATCTTTGAATTGAATGGACAACGTGCGTCCTCGAATCGTCGAATTGACTTGACAACGTGCGTTGCTCATCTTCAGCAGTATGTTGAGCATACTCCGCTGGTTCAGGAGGTTCCCACTTGTGGACTCCAATTGTATCCGTGTCCCTGTTTGATCTTGTACCTCCCAAAAATTAGATACGAGATACATGACATGTGGTGCTAAGAGTGCCGACCAGAATGGTTGCCTTCCAAGGCCTCCGTGCACCAAGTCTACATCTCACGTGCTCAACAAGTCCCCCACAAAAATTGGAGGTCCGGGATCAGAACCACGCAGGCCAAACAGCCAGAAATTGTGAATCCTGTCAGGATGATTTACCTCTCAATCAAGCACCTGTTCTACCAGCACTCTCGCCTTCACCCATGGAAACTCCTGACAAGAGGTCGTAGGCATACAATGCACCCCACACCTTTGCGCTCATGCTATTTGATTGTAGACACTCGACTGCCGCAGCTCTGGCCTCTTCTATTAGCTTCGGCGTGGCCTGCAGCTGCTTCCAACACACTTGTGACAAACCAGCGGCCTTCCCACTTTGCTTGGTACCAAAAATCTCTCCATAACCCCTGCAGCAAGCAAACCCCAATCCACTGATTCTTTATCATGCATAATCACCAGCAGGTGCCTGTCTAAGCAAAGCGCCTTGTACGTCAACAAAGTGGATAAAAAGAATCAGTATGGTGCAAAACTTATGTTGATCTCACCGCCTTACTTGCCTAATTTTAAAGATCTCACCGCCCTGTCGTATGGTTAAGTTATAGCCCATAGAGCAGTAAGGAAAGGAGCTTGCAACCATTGAACGTTACAGACTACATGCACCTCGCCTCGTGTGCACTGCATATGCAGTTCTAGCTGCTGTGTACTTTGGGCTCATTGACCCCAGATGAATGCTACCTTGATATGCCCTAATAACTAAAAGCTGGTCGATGTCACGCAACCTGAGGACTCAACAATATGTGCAGGACTGTTGGAGTGACGCTCCAAGAACAGCACCTTTAAATGATCTCTTAGGCTTACCTGTTCTTCAAATCAGCCTCAGCAATTTCAAGTCCATCAGTGCTCCTCTCCAGCACCTGCAAGCGCTCTATCTGCTCCTGGGCATTGGCACCCACAGCAGGCCCAATCAGGAAGCACCTGCTCAAGCGACTTCCGCGCCCCACTCTCCCCCGCAGCTGGTGCAGTTGTGCCAGTCCAAAGCGCTCAGCATTTTCCACCAGCATGATGGATGCTTCAGGCTCATCGATCCCCACCTCCACAACTGTGCTGGAGATCAGCACTGGGGTCTCACCACTGCATAACAGCCAAACCAAAAAATCTTCACGATTGCAGCTCTGAACATGTACAGGGTGCGCAGCCACAAGAGTATACTTGCTTGCCGGTAAAGAAGGGCTATGAGCTGCAGGTGAAACTCCACAGTGGCTGCATTGCTTAGCTCCCTACTCTGTAGTTACACCTCTATAAGTTGGCCCTTGCAGACATACCAATTAATAGAATGAAACAGGCAGATTTCTGCTCCCAAGCTAATGCACCCTTATACTTCACCTTGCAAAGTCCTTGAGTGCTGCTGACTTCTCCTCTGCAGACATCTTGCCATGCAAACGTGCACACTTGTGGCTGCCAAACACCCCAGCTGATTTCAGCCTCTCAAACTCCTGCTCAGTAGCCTTCACTCCCTCCATGGAACTGGCATCGCTCTCTGTCACTAAAGGGCACACTATGTAGACCCTACCTCCGGTATCAAGCTCAGCATGGATGGCAGCATACACCTGGATACACAGCAAAGCATTCAGTACGGTAGGCAGTATGTAACGTCTGCCCTCATCACAAACCAGAGCATCATACCCCAAATGTTCAATGTACAGCTGCAATACTGTGCTCACTGTGCCTGTTGGGATTGTAAGCATCTATTGTAGCAGCATGATGAAAACACGGTATGCCCCATTTTTGTCTGCAAATTCAGATACACTCTAGTTGCCAAGGTCATGGTGGTACCAAATAAGCTGCAAACTGTCTTCAGATAGTATGCACTCTGCAGCTAGCTGCTTTCTCTGTGACTCATGGACAACTGCATTACTAAGCTGCCAGTCCATCACCTGCCATTGCTAAAAGTTGCAGTACAGTAGCACATTGCTCAGCCAACTGTACCTGCTTCCTCGCCTCCTCTGTATCCTGTACCACCCTTGTGCCTATGGGTTGCCTGCCTGGTGGCATATCTGTGATGCGGCTCTGACGCATGGCACCATACTGGACAAGGGCCATGGTGCGGGGGATGGGGGTAGCCGTCATCAGCAGCATGTGAGGGGAGAGGGAGGAACCACGACTCAGCTTCTCACGCTGCTTCACACCAAACCTGTACAACAGGCAGCAGGGACGAGGGGTACAAAAAAATGAGGACACGGTGGATATCGTCTCACCAACCTTCTAAAAAACAAATTCATGCATGAAGACAGGAACATTGGGTAAAATCTGTTCACTGGCTACAACACAATACATGATAAGATGACACCGCCAACGATAGCAGACTGATCATGGTTTGAGGGTCCTACCCAGTCAAAAGGCCACTGGCCAAAACTTAACACACATTGTGCTGTATAGCAGCCTGTTTCCCCTAAACAACGGTAGGAGCAATGCTACCATGCCTTGATACATGAATTTCTCCACCCCCACTCTCACCATGACCAAGCACTATGCCCTGCTTACTTGTGCTGCTCATCAATGACCACAAAGCCCAGTCGCTTCCACTCCTTGACATTGATGAGGGCATGTGTCCCCACCAGCAGGTCCACCTCCCCAGCTGCCACCTGGGCCTTCACTGCCCGGGCTGCTGCTGGCCTCAGGGAGCTGGACAGGCAGGCCACACGAGGCCGGGCAGACAGGGGCATGGCAGCAGCCATGGACAGCAGCGTCTTGGTGTGTTGTGAAGCAAGGAGCTCAGTGGGAGCCATAAGAGCAGCCTGGTAACCTGGAGTGGTGAAGAAGGATACATTTAGTGAAGAAGCAGCAAAGATAAGTTTTTTGTTGGAACACCGTAGTGGCTGAGTGGATGCAAATATATGGATGTCACAACCCTGCCAAGGTGGAACCCTGTTTGACTCCAAACTACCAGAAGATTGTCCTATCACTAGCTGGGTTCACCACCAGACGCCACCGAATGCCGTAGATTAGTCTGATAACCATTAAAGAGACTATTTCTGAAGAGGCCCGAGTCTGCTACCACTGTGAAGGATATCATTGTGTCCAATATCATTATCTTCATAATTTTGAAATGGCCAATACAAGTGACAAGGGTAAAGGCAAGCACTCACCCTTTCTAAGACATGCAACATTCTGGCCAGCTGTAGATACTTCTGTCAGAGCCCTGCTCCCTTCAACAAAAGGGCTACCAACCCCAGCGATGCCAACCATACAAGTGCACACAATTGCTGGTGCCTATTGTGCTTCTTCACCTTACCCCCCCTCCCACCTGAGCCTGCTGCCGCCGTCATTGCCAGGAGAGCAACCACTGTCTTCCCACAGCCCACATCTCCTTGCAAGAGCCGCATGGTGACCTCAGGCCCCCGCAAGTCCCTGAGGATGTCCTTCAAGACCTCCTTCTGCGAGGGTGTCAGCTCATATGGCAGCACCTGCAAGGCAGTCTTCATTGCCTCGAGATTTCCCACCTGCACACTCTCCAGGCATGGGCTGCTCTCCTTGCCACCATTCTGGTAGCGTTCTAGCAGAGCTGCCAGTTGGACCAGGAACAGCTCCTGCAGCATGGCACAGACAGCATTGATCACAAGGGTGAATGCGGCTCATGCACACATCTCTGGACGGAGCCATTGCACAAGTGACAAGCAAGAGGCTTCCATCAATGCTGACCCTCATCTCCAACACTTGCCACTGCATGCCAGGGTTGCAACATGGTAAGCATTGGCAGCAGACCAGAACGAAATGCTACTTTTAGCTGCTTGTGAGGCTGTGTGAGGTCGAACCTTAAAAAGGTCGAACCCTTTTAGAAACAGCTAACTGTGCCGGGTTACTATTGCAGCCCACCGTTGAGACATGGCTGCTATGATCAAGTGATGCTCACCATTGTAGAAGAGGCAGAATAATAGCACTATCATATAAATAGGCAGTAATAAAACAATTCCTGGCTCACCTGGAATGCCAGCCTCCTTGCAGCCTCTGTGTAGTGCTGCATACTTGATGGGTTGTGCAACTGTTGCAAGGCCTGTCCAAACCCGATCAACTTGTGCTTGTCCACCACCCCCCTTGGCAGAAATTCACCATCACAAGCACCCTCCCCTCTGATGGCCCCTCCCTCCCCTTCCTGCTGCTCCTTGTGCCCCTTTGCCACGCCCTTTTTCTGTCTCTTGGCTGGCTGTCTTTGTGGCTGTGTCTGCTGCAGGAGGGTGAGGGCTCGAGGCAGTACGCCTAACTGAGCTGCTGAGCCCAGCAATACATTTTTCTTCAGCTTGCCCTTCTCAGGATACACAAGCAGCAACGGCTGCTCAGCAGCAGGGTCAACCACCTTGGGAGGGGCAGTTGCCGCAGCAACCAGCTGGTATGTGCCACCTGCAGACAGGGCCAACCACTCTAAAATCAAAGCAAGGCAAAGAGTACTATCCACTTCTGCCAGACGAAACTGTGGAGTTGGCCATGTAAGCAAGAAAGGTCAAGGGGAATGCCTGCAGCATCTGATTACCTACAAACTGAATAAGCACAAGACTATGTATGCCTGTTTGCCCATGGTGTGCAAGGTCCCTCCTTGACTTACCTTTAGTACATTTGAGCTTCCCCTGGGCAATAACCCGTGGTTCTTCCACTCCCTGCAACTGCAGCTGCCGGATCTGCTCCTGCACCTGGTTCAGCTGGTTCTGGCATGCCCTAACCCCGAGGGGCCCAAGCATCCCCCAGTGCTCCACAACCAGCTCCAAAGGAAAGACCTCCTTGCCAGCAGGCGTCTCCACATCCACCTGCACCATAACACAACAAAAAACGCCCCATGTGTCTCGCAAATACTATAACTGGAACGGAACAATGCCACCACGGAGGACCTGTTGGTTAAACCATCAAAAGGACAATCCAGACAGCTTAGTACGTCAGTACTGCAACCATCATGCAAGCATCTGTTTCCTTTTCCGTGATTGGCCTTAGGCACAAGCATTGATTGTATCCTGTGACACCACACATGACTGTGTGGTTAGTGGTTGCGAGGGCCACGTGGACCTCATATGGTTTCTTCCGCTCCAGTTCTGACACTTGAACCACACAATAGGGACTATATAGGATACCCAAACCTGCCAGTAACTAATGGCGCTTTGCAGGTCCACATGCTTGTTGCCTGTCATTCTCACCTCCACGGTAGCATTCCAGCTCACAACCGGGCCCATAACGCGCACCCTCCCCATCTGCTTCCACCTGGCCAGCACCATCTGGCGCTCCCCCAAGCTGTTGAGGTCCAGGGTAAGGCTGGGTGTCTGAACCTCACGCGGGGCATACAGCAGCACCTGGGCCAAGGAGCAATGCAACAAGCCAACACTGACTTGAGGAAGGGCGACCATTATCATTGCTTTCTAGGTTGCAGATCTCGCTTTATGCAAAGAATACATATTTCCCATTATCGGTGGAATCTGAGTCAGATGCATGAGAGTAGCACATGGCATGGTGAACGCTGCGAACAGTTGCAGTCAATCAGGCCTGTCTGTGGGAGCCATATACTGTGCTTATTATACTGCACAGGGTAAAGCCTCCCAGCTGAAGAGTTCACAATTGCTAGCCAGCACCGACTAGTAAGGTCTGCAAAGAGCTGTTTCAAAGTGGAAAAGGAACTCTGAAACAGCTGCATAGACATAACGGAGTGGTAATGCCCAATCTCCACTGTGATGCTGTCTTGACCTATGCATAATGGGAAACTTCATAGTAGCACACGTTGCTTCCTGATAAGGGGACAGCACCGATACTGAATCATTTGCAATATGATACTGGTCAAGGCTACCAAACGTGACAAGAAGCCTTCCCCCATCTCACAGTGGATGCACATGCCAAAGCCCTTCCCCACATACCTGCAGTACAGTCTTCAACCCAACACTCTGCAGCGCCTGAAGTTGTGTAGGAGTAAAAACCTTCTTGAAGGCCTCAACTGGCTGGGCAAAAGGCTGCCATGCCTCAGCTGCCATCGCTGCCACTGCTGCTGCTGCCTCCTTACTCCCCGCTTGCTCCATGCCCCCCAGCCACCTCTCCAGCTGCTGCTGCAGGTCCCTCCCCGCCTTCCCCTCCGGCCACACCACATCCGCCTTCACCTCCTCATCCACGGCATCCAACTCCAGGAAGTCAGCAGCAGAGCTGCCCCAATCACTAGGGCCTCCACTACTTGTTGCTGCTGCTGTCACAAGCTCCTGTTGCTGCTGTTCCTGCTGCTGCTGGATCGTACTGGTTGCTGGGATCACTGAAGGTGCTACTGCTGCGGCTTTCTTTGATCCCCTTTTACGACCTGCTACTTTCTTGCTGCTTTGCTCTGGTTGGGGCTCCTCACCATCGCTTGAGCTGGAGCTGCCACTTGTCCCTTGTGCCTCCACTGCTGCTGCTGCTTTCCTTGGGCCCCTTTTCCGTACCACCGCTTTCTGATCAGCACCTGCGTTCAGCTCTTCACCCACTCCTTCCAGCAGCTGCACCTCCCCTGGGACGATGGGGTCACCATCACTCTCTGAAACCTGCTGCTCCGCTGCTGCCTTTTTCCTGCTGCGAGCCTTCCTTGCTGCAGGCGCCTGCTCTTCCTTTTGTTCCTCATGCTGCTGCTGCTGCTGCTGCTGCTGAGAGCTTGCCAGTTCTAGTGGCCCCTTTGAACACTCTTCGTGTGACTCCGCATCATCCTTAGGCATGTTAACAGGCACCACTGCAGATGACTTGACACGTACAACCTCTGCCACATCTTGCTGCTGCCGCTGCTGCTGCTGTTGTTGCTTACTTAGTGACTGCTTAGGCTTGGCCGTGGCCTTGCTCGGCTCCTCATTGATGCCCTTGACCAATCCAATGTTCTGCTCAATGGCCCAGGTGATGAAGGCCTCCTGGCTGGGGAAGTGATGCCCAGCGTGTGCTTGCAGTCCCTTGAGCACGCCCACCATGACCTTCACATCAGAGTCAGCACTGAGCAGAGCGAGCAGTGAATCAGAAGAAGAACACTGGCAACCGCAATTCATATTGCAGGTACCCACACAGGACTGCAAGCACGTCAGTGATGTTGTAAGGGTTATGGTATTTTGGCATCATGATGACCAAACTGCTCGCCTCTTCTAGCAGCAGATTATTGGACAGAACCAGATAGAGTTACAAGTAAAAGCTATCTGCCAGGCCCCATCAAGCTCCCGGCTGCTGTCCCTCCTCGCTATCTCCACAAGTGCTAAACCGCAACAGTTGCCAGACAGGAGGAAGGGCAATAAGGCCACGCGTCTACAGCATTACAGGTCTACAGGAGCACATTGCATCAGGCTGTACAGCCCAGGACACTTCAGCCACTCTCATGGAATCCATCATACGAAGGTTCTTGGATCAAACTAGCCTTCCTGGCCCGTTACCACCTACCCGCAACTGCTACAATACAGTATTTTCCAACTTAAGTCATAATAATTGTATACTAGAATGCTATAAACATATTCTTATACCACAAGGAGTAAACCGTAAACAAAACAGTTTCAGCTTAAAACTATCACCAGTGCATAGATGTGCTGTAAATGGGCAAGGATGTATGCATTGTTCTTTGCAAGTATGAGTATTATGGTAAACCATATGCATGCTGCACATGCAAAGGCTCACTCTGCGCTACCCACATTGACATTGAGCCTGTGGGCCTGTTCTTAACTCGGCTATCCTACCACTTGTTCAGTTTCCTGACACCACTGTGCTGACCTATTGGGAGTGGGGACCCCAGGAGCCCAACTGTGTATGTCCTAGCATGGCCCCGCACCTGTGAGGTTGCCCTGCACGAACCACACCAAAGTCCTGCTCAAGGGTCCCCAGCTTCATGTCCTCCGCTCCTCCTCTTCGCGGCCAGTTCCTAAGCTCATCTACATAGTTGGCATATTCGCAGGTGCAGAACGTCTTCCAATGTTGCGGTAATCCAAACCCAACCTGCTCAAAACGGTTGCGCAGCACCCGCACATCAAAACTGCATGACATAACAAGGCAGCACTGTCTCAGCAAACACTTTGGACACGCCGGGGATTGCAATAGGGTGGTGGTTGCAAATGTTCTCAGCCAAAGTGCAACAAGCACCGGTCGCCAAACAGACTATTTAAACTTGGCTTCAGAACAAGAACAGAGGTCCCATGTTATTTAATCAGAAGTATGGCACTGCACTACCCCTCATCCAGCAACATCAAGTAGATCCTCAGCCATGCTTACAGATCGTGTCCTCACCCAAAACAACCCAGTTTGTTACATTCAGCCATAGCACCACCCACACGTGTTCCCACAATTCGTTTTTAAGGGAAAAGAATGCACGGCATCCAAAAGCATACAAGATACTTGTAGATTCCCCGCACCATCACTTTCTTGACTAGTTAAGCAGATGCATGCTGTTTCATGAATGAAGTTAACAAACCGGTTGTAGTAAAAAGATGCCAGACTGAACCCGTGGGGCTTGCTAGCACATCCACTATGGTTTGCGAGGCAGAGACTCACCTTGCCTTGTGTGCCACTATCACAGGTGTACAGGTACCCCCAAATTGCTGGTCTACCCAGTCCAGGAGCTCCACTGCCACCTGGGGCCAAAGGGGACAACCCAGCAGCTCCTCTTGCTTGATCTTATGGGCCTCCTGGGCTCTCCAATTCAACTGCTCAGTGTTCAATATCTTCCTGTGGAAGTTCACACCATCCTCGGTTGACGCGAAGACCTCCAAGATCTCGGTAGTCTTACCTGCACGGACACCCAGATGACATGGCAAGCCACTAATCTGTTCAGTAAAGGCGGAGCTCAAGGCCTAGGATACCGAACAAGACCTCAAACACTGCAGGCAATACCAGTGACATTCTAGGACAAACAGATGGAGGGGAAGGACGGAGCGCGTCACATGAACACAGCATTTGAACTTTGGCCACTTCGATGACTTCAGAAGAAGTTGCGAACCTGCACCACAGGGAGTGTCAGATGCGCTCTGCCAACTAAGCATAATTTGATCTAGCAATATATGGAGCTGCACATTGCTAATTGAAGGCTAATTGAAGGATTAGTAGCGCAAACATGCCAGTGAGCCCGGACACTCAGCGCCTTCCCCAACTTACCAAATCCATTTGTCTCTGTGTCAATGTAGAGCACCTTGTAAGGCCCCTGAGGGCTCCCTCCAGCCAATCTACCTGCCAGCCTGTCCTTAATGATATCAGTAGCCAGCTCAGTGAGCTGCTTCCCAGGCTCTGCAGCCACACCCCACTGCTGCTGCAGCTGCTTCACACCTTCTTGTGCTCTTGCTAAGATGGCATTGGCCCATCCGGTGCTGTTACTGCCTCCAGAATTACCATTGCCATTGCCCGGGTAAGGCTGTGGTGCAGGCACTGCTTGGTGAAATCTGCTGCCACTGCTGCTGTTACTAGCGCTGCTGCTGGTTCGGGCCCTGTTGGTATCATTAATGTTTGCACTGACTGGCTGCATGTGTCCCCAAGAACCAGGACCAGGACCTGCTTGCTGTGATGGCCAGTTCACGGATCTGCTAGAGCCTCCGTAGGGCCACCTGACAGGTCCACAACTGCTGCTGCTGCTGCTAGACCTGCTGGGTACTCCTTGCGCCGACGACTGTCCGCTGTTGCCATTCAAAGCAAGTGGCTGGCTCTGTCCTTGGTACTGCCCCCACTGCTGCTGGATTCCTGGCATAACCCGCTGTTGCTGCTGCTGCTGTATTGGCCGTGGCTGCTGCTGCTGTTGATGTACCGGCCATGGCTGCTGCTGCTGCTGCTGCTGCTGCTGCAGGTGTGGCTGTTGATGCAGCTGCCCCGACCACTGGGACTGCTGCAATATCTGAGATTGTCGTGCCTGTTGTTGTTGTTGCTGCTGCTGTTCCCATTCCTCTTGGTGCTGAGCTTGCTGGAGCTGACCAGACCATATGTTCATTTGTTGTGGTACAGGCCCCCAGTAATCATGATACTGCTGACTTTCGTTGGTTCCCCTTCCATGCTGTAGTGCCCGCTGCTGCTGCTGGTGGGAGAGATGCGCCTGCTGCTGCCAGTGTTGCTCCTGTTGGCGCTGCTGATGTGGCTGTGGGTGCTGCCACTGTGTCTGATGTAGCGAGCGCTGCCCCTGCCCCCGTGGGTGCTGCAGCCCCTGCTGCAATGGATGGTCCTGCTGCTGCTGCTGCTGCTGCTGCCATGGATAACTCGATAAATGCTGCTGCTGTGGCTGCAATGACCATGCCTGCTGTGGTGTAGAAGCAGCTTGGCTGTGTACTGCTTGCTGGCTGCCGTGGTACTCCTGAGGGTAGTTTTGCTGCCCCTGGGTCCGGAAGTTCTGCAGATGCTGAGAATACAGACCTGCTTGCGGAGTCTGGGATAATTGCTGGTACTGCCGCTGCGCATCCAGGGAGAACGAATCATTAGAGGGCTGGTAGGGAGCGTCTGCTTGCATACGGCGGCGCTGCTGTGACTGTTGGTACTGCCGCTGCTGCTGCCACTGCTGCTGTTGATGCCAATGTATGGCAACCCCACCATTCTGCTGCTGCTGTGGTGGTGGCTGCCAGTACGGAGCTGCTTGCTCCACTGCTGCAGGCTCCCCTGTGGCCCATGGTACTTCTCTATGCACCTGCTGCTGCTGCTGCTGGTGTTCCTCATGAACATCCCCGAATGCCACCGTTGGTGTGCTGCAATGTGACCTGTAGGAAGGCACATGCCTGTCAGTCTGTCGCTAAACTGATTCAATGTGGGCTGTTTCAAAGCCAGGGATAAGGTATCTCCCCATCGCTGCTTGTCATCAATGACTCAAGCATAAGAACCTCTCACCATGAAGACGCCATAAAAAATAGGCAGCTGGCCATGCATGAGCCTGCTGTAGTCTCCTGAATACACAGCTGCTATTAATGTACTCCGCAACCTGGGAGTAATGGACTCACCTGCTTGTTGCTGACAAGCTCGTGGTCATCTGTTCGTACTGCAAACTTCCTTCATGGTCTGCCATCCCTCCTGGATCCTGTAAATGATATAATTTCTGAAAACTGTCGACAGCATGTGCTTCCTTGCAGGACATAAGTGCAGGCATAGGTACTTGCAATATACCTGATTTGCAGTAGGCCCCTTGGGTGCTCCGGCTGCTGACTTATGTGACGGCCAATCACCGCATGCGCGTGTCCCATGGTCGGCAGCAAATAAGCGAGACAGAGGCAGACACAGAGGCAAGCGTAGCAATGCGGTGCCAGCCTGGAGATAGAGGCTAGGAAAGTCAGGCTGGCATCCGAAGAAACAGCGCATGTCTGCATTATCTAAAGCGCACCTGATGTTTTGCCAGCATCACTGGGTGAGCGGCGTTTGATCTCTGCGTCGGAAGCGTCCCAGGCTGCCTAGTGCAGAAGCTCTGCATCTGTCTCGTACCAAGTTCAGAGCAGGATCAGGGCTGGATAGATGGCCCGTCCCTTGTAAGTATGTCCTCATGTGGACATGTTTGAAATCCAAGAATCGAAGGAATGACTTTACCAACTCGCCGTGCTCCCATGCATGTGACTTCAAAGGACCGCCTTCCCGAGCAACTGCGGTGTGCTAGCAAGCTAGATCCTGGGATCCATGGCCCATGCGTCCATATGCCCCTTGCGTCCTATTAGTATTGCCAGCAAGCACCGTTCAGCTGTGATTCAAATGTGGTGCCTACCGCTCCTGCTGGTGAGTGCAAGTGACATCCGGCGCACACACGAAAAGGTTTGCTACTGCACGACTGCGAAGGTGCCTGGTTTGCATATGTTATGCTCCATTTGGAGCAGGAAGCATTTAGAGATACTCATCCGTCTGTAGTGCTTGCAGGACGTCAGAACCAGGTGCCAGCTAGCGGACGGCCACGAATACGACAGGCCCTTCTCGAGAGAAGGCCGTATTAAGCAGTTCTCTGAGATGTCAGCAAACACTCACAGATGACCTTAATTATGCTTCATGCATACTCATGGCAGATATCGGACATCCAAAGATACTGGAACATCCAAAGCATCCTTGATTGGGCCAGAAGCCCCACTGGACTAGGGTACAAAGAACACACACCATGTCGTGCAAGACCCAATCTTATCTGGCATGTCTAGTTAATTTCCATATGAGGTCCAATGACTTGGTACAGATGACCATCTTCCAGTCTCCGCATACCTGCTGTCGTCGAAAGCACCAACCAATCGTATGCACCAATCACCAACGGTCCAACGGTCAGTGCACCCGCTGAACACAAGGAGCTGGTGGAGGGCCGTCAGCAACCCACAAAAGCTGGCGGTACCGACACACAGCGCATGCGCGCACCCCACACCTGATTCAATCCTTGCCCACAACCCATTCCTTCCTTCCTTCCCTATACCGGGTTCTGTCACAAGGCTGGCACCTTGACTGCTGCTGCTACTGCTGGGCTGCTGCTTCCCTGGGGGAAATGAAGAGGCGCCCGTGGTAAAACCACGCCAACGGACTCCCCAAACAAACTGTAAGCATTGCAGCGGTTGATCTCCACATTAACAAGCTGCCCTCTAAGCTCCTCCCCATCACCATCGAAGTACACCAGCTTGTTGTGCCGCAACCGCCCACAGGCCTGATTGGGGTTCTTAGGGTTCGGGCCCTCAACCAGCACCTCCAGCGTTCGCCCCATAAACCGCTGACTGCGCTCCGTAGCCACCTCCATGACCACTGCATTCAGCCGGTTTAGCCGGTCTGACTTGATGAGGTCTGCTACCTGGTTCTCCCACTCAGCTGCTGGCGTGTTGGGTCTGGGGGAGTATGCTGCAGTGTTGACGCGATCAAAGCCCACCTCACGCACCATTGCTTCTGTCGCTAGGTACTGCTCCTCTGTCTCACCTGTCAAGGTTTACCCAGCAAATGGGGGTTATACTCAATAAACAAAAGGAAGGAAACACATGTTTGAGAGGAGCATCACCAGCACATTCATAACAACCCAATAATTGCAGCACGCTACCTGCAATCAATATGCAGTAGAGCACATGGTAGCACAAAGTAGCGCGACTAAAAGGGTAACAACCCAACAGGGGTTTAACAGGCAGTAAGCAACGGATTTTCCTCATTGAAGCTCGCCATGCGCACAAACTGGGCCCTCTGAAGCAGCCCTGACACCCCTACTTCACCATGCAGCCCTACGATCCTGAGCGAAGCCAAACAAATGCACGTTCTGCATCTGTGCCCACCTCTGCTGCTCCTTCTGGTCTCCTCTCACCTGGGAAGCCTACAATGACATCACCACTGATGGAAGCATCTGGCATGTAGCGGCGGATGTTATCAATGATGGCCTTATACCGCTCTGCTGTGTAGCCGCGCTTCATCTCCCGCAGAATAGTGTTGTCGCCTGACTGGAAGGGGATGTGGAAGAACTCACACAATTTTGGTAGCTCGGAACAGGCACGAACCAGGCGGTCTGCAAGCAGATAAGCAGTGCAGGAGGTCAGCAATACTTACACGCACAGTTACTATAGAGACCTTACACGTATCTCACATACTCGCCTACGCATCCTGCAAGAGACCAGAGACCCCGCTTCACATTAAGCATGAGGATTTCATCTGCAGTGTTTGGAAATGTCATCAGCTGTACCCGGCCAAGCCGCCTTAGAATAACACCCCAGTGCCATGATTGAGATCGACTTGCCTAGACAAGATCATCCATTTGGAAAATCACCTAAAATTCCCATTGCAGAACCATCCAGACAACAGTATTGTCCAATAAAAAGAGCAGCACCCTCCTTACCTGTGAAGTAACGTGGATGTGAGGTGGCAAATCGGATGCGCTCAATACCAGGCACATCATGCACATAGCGCAGGAGGTCTGTGAACGTATGTGCCCTCCTCCCACTGCCGTCATCAGCCATGCCTGGGAGGTCTCGGCCATAAGCATCAATGTTCTGCCCAAGCAGCGTCACCTCTTTATAACCTGAGGTACACACAGCAAAGCAAGGGAATTTGCTCAATTTCACATGAAGCAGAGCATACGAATGATGTGCTGCCTGATGGCAGCAGGCTGGATCGAAGAGCTCGCCAAGATTTGCTAAACACAGAGCCCCTCAGCTCAATACAGTGCATTTGACACTCCTAGTGTCTATGCATACATCCTGAGCAAACTAGACCAAGTGGACTTGAATTAAACACTTCCTTGTTGGCCGCTGAGCCAATCTGATGTCAAAATCCCAACTACAGCTGGCAGCAGTCGCAACAGCATGTGCGTGAGAGCCCCTGGCCTGCCACCCACCCTAAACTATGGATCCTTACATGCTCCACAGCCTAGAAGCAGACACATGTGGCGTGCCAAATTGTTACCTTGTTCTGTGTGTTGATACAAGTCCGTTGAATGCTTCTTCCGCTCAAGCCCTATCAATAGTGCATATTTTGAACATATGCTGCAGCATCTGGCACTAAGAGAAACTCACCTGCTTCACCCAAAGCCAGCATTTCCTTCCTGATATCCTCCATCCTGCGGCTCTGCTCCTCTCCTCGAGTGTAAGGCACCACGCAATACGTGCACTTCTCATTGCACCCGTAGATCACGTTCACCCAGGCTGTCAGTTGACTCTCCCGCCGAGGAATAGAGATATCTTCTGCAATCTGCATTTGCACATCAAGGTGTGAGCACACATGACCATTCTCTCGGGACACATACATGCCTGGGAGTAAGCTATACCTGCCACTGCAGCAGAAGAAAGTATTGTGCCAATAGTGGACCACTTGCAGCAGCAATTACACATGTACTGCATTTCCTCATGTATTGGCTGGTCCCATGCATCTGATCTTATAAAAACAAGGACTTTTACACCATGGGGCTCCAAGGCAAAAATCATGTGTGCAGCCCGGCAAATGGCAAGACATATCACATCCATCTTGCTGGGTTACAGTGTCTATACTTGAGTTGGAGGCTGAGTAGGATTTACAGTAGCGAGCAAAGAGAGGGACCAATCTGCTTGCTTGCTCATCCCTCTTCCCTGATCATATGCAGGCTGGTTTCAGCTCGAGATCCAACATTACATCTCGATTCCTGGCTCAACATGAGGAATGAGTACCCGCAAACATGCAGAAAGGACACATGGAGCAGAGGCAAATCAAGAGCTAAGCGACAGCAATCTTTGACCACATGCTACCAGCTCAACAGCACAACCACCCCTTAACCAAGCCACGTTGCGCCCACCTCGATATGCTCTGTCGCACAGACTTGTGTTCCTGTCTGGTCAACGCGGTCAAGCAATTCATCCAGCTTATTTGCAAACTGTGGACCTGTGCAGCATACCATAGAAGCAGAGTGAGAACATGCCACAAGGGACAGAGGTAGATATGACTGCATGAGGCATAAGTAACAGGGCACCAGGCTGAGCTGAGGAGGTAATCAGCCACCCAACAACCACTTGCAAAGCTGTAGCACAATAAGTGAAACCCATTGTTTTTATACCTCCCCCCAGTATTGCAATAGAATGCAGCTATGCATCTGTGACAGACTGAAAAAGATGTAAGGAATGATAGGACATGCAGAAGTACTCCCCCCAGTAAACTAATGCTACTGTGGTCACCTCTGATGTCCTCAGCCAATTCCTTGCTGAGTCTTGCAGAAGCTGACTCTGCTGCAGAGCATGCTAGCCACTGCTTATAGCATCCAGTCCTGGCCGCTGGAAAGCTGGCAGTAAACATTGCAATTGCTTAACCACCCCTCTTCGTGTGTCGCTGACTCACCCATGACCAGGTCCACCTCTGGTACCCTCCTTAGCAGCTGCTCAGCCTCTTGTTGTGCCACGCACCCAGCTACGACAATCTTCATGTCTCCCATACGGTCTCTCTTGCGTTTTGCCTGTAATGCAACAAGCACAAAGGCATATAGTTAAGAGCAGGGCATGGCAGAGCCCATTGCTGCTTGTTACCCATAGACGAGGAGACAAACAACACATTAGGGTTCTGTTCATATGGCCATGACGCTCAGTGCCCTGCTTGTAGTGGCTTCCCTCCCATATTCAATAGCTGCTTAATTGCGGGACGCAAAGTTGGTCACTCTGTACCGTGGCTCCAGCAACCACGACAACAGCTGACCACCTGAAAAGATGCAAGAGACCCTTTACAGCTCTCAGCAGCAGCATCCATGCAACCGTGCAGCTGCTTTCCAATCACCAAGACTTCTAAAAGTGGCAGTAGTCTGCTGCATCCCCATCTGAACTGTCTCACCTGCTTGCCTAGAGCTGAGTAGACCTTGACCTCTGCCTTTTCTCTTATGCTGCATGTGTTGTAGACCAGCACATCTGCTGCAGCCGGATCAGGTGCACATATATAGCCTGCCGCTTCGAGCACCCCCGCCATACGCTCTGAGTCAGCAACGTTCATCTGCATGTGCCAGAACAAGAGTCAAATATCAGTCACAATAGC